>MU106752.1:0-88532 GCA_012274485.2 Sinapis alba | reverse complement strand
AGAAGAAGTGCAAACAGATGAAGAAACTAGCGACAGCCTTCTTGACTCGATCAATTATCGTCTTAGTCTCATTATGGAAGACGAAGTAGCTGAGAGCCATCAGAAACCTCAAGAATATTCGACAATGGTAAAACCTCAAGAACCACAAGTGATTTAGAGTGTCTCTGTTTTTCCTCTGTTTCTTGGCACCTAATGTTCCAAGTCTTAATCAGATGCAAAGGACGATGGAACGTGGCTCAACATCGTTTTCATCTGATCATAACCCTCGTCTCGCTCCTCAGTATCGTTCTACCGATCAGATGTCTCAAGTGATGATGCCTCTTGAAGAACAGGTTTACTAGCCCTATTGTCTCTGTTTTGCTCTGTTTCTTGTTTTGCTCTGTTTCTTGTTTTGCTCTGTTTCTTGTTTTGCCATTAATGTTGGTTCAGGTTAGCCTTAGTGTCTCACTAATCAGTGAAGCCTTTAATCAGATTCCTAGGAGTGATCAAACTCTGAACCTTGGCTCAACAACCTTTTCATCTCATCAAGTGATGATGCCTATTGAAGAACAGGTTTATGCCTACTCTCTCTGTTTTGCTCTGTTTCTTGTTCTGCCATTAATGTTGGTTTAGGTTAGCCTTAGTCTCATCACTAATCAGTCAAGACTTTAATCAGATTCCTAGGAGTGATCAAACTCTGAACCGTGGCTCAACAACGTTTTCAACTCATCAAGTGATGATGCCTATTGAAGAACAGGTTTATATGCCTACTCTCTCTGTTTTGCTCTGTTTCTTGTTCTGCCATTAATGTTGGTTTAGGTTAGCCTTAGTCTCATCACTAATCTTTAATCAGGTTCCTAGGTGTGATCATCAAACTGTGAACCATGACTCAACAACGTTCTCAAGTGATAGCCTTGAAACTGAGTCACCATTTCAGCAGCAGCAGCGATTAACAACATCCTCTGTTATGAACCAGTATTTTGGTACACAGCATCAACTTTTTCCAATGATGTTTACCAAACAGCAACCAGGATGGTTCATAAGAGACCACAGCTCTGCACCTGCTTGGAGACCTCAGATTCTAATGCCATTTGTAGATCATCAGCACCCAATGGCTAACCAGCTGGCTAATATAGAGGGATTGCAGAACCAGACGTTTGTTCCAAGGCCTTTGTTTGGTCCAGCTCAGACCTATTTCGTTCAAGAACCTCTTCTAAGTGGGATAGCTTTGAACATGTACCGTTACTATCCTTACATGAGACCTGAGGATAATCATATGAACCTGAGGATGCCGCGTTTCAGGAGTGAGCTGATGTTTACTCTGACATCACCAAGTGGACAGCCAAGTTCCTTTGTGTTGCTCCAGGACCAGTTCAACCCACACCAAAGCTTTGTTTTGTCCTTAGATGATGCACTAGTGTATGGACCAGTTCTTGAGATGGATCCTCTCCAACCGCAGCAGAGACAGCATCTTGACCTCCCCATAGATATGATTCACCGCCAACCTCCTCCCAGTGCACCACGTCCTCAGGTGAATCATCAACAGACTCAGCCTCAAATGCAGACTCAAAGGTTAGACGATGGACCATCTTCTCACAAAGGTCAAGATCAGCAGCAGCCTTAAGCCTAAGCCTTCGGAAGAAAAAAAAACGGTGTTCTTGACATGATTTGTCAAGTTTTTGTTTTCATTAAATCTCTGTTTTATCTCTGAGATTTATTTTGGTGAGTGTAAGTGAATGTTAGTTTGTTGGTCAAGGAAGAGTTCTCTTTTGAACAGCTTTAGTTTTAGCAAAAATAATGTTCACTACGCAGAGATATGAGACTAATGGTACGTTCTATTTGAACAGCTTTAGTTTTAGCTCTATTTTACTCATGTAGATTTCGATAAGTGTAAGTGATCATCATCATCTAATCAGGTAAATTTGATTGGATCAGCAAATTTCCTCAACAAATTTGAGTCATATCATTTTTTTATTTTAATAGGAAAAAATATGTATGGCTTAAGCATTTATATTATTAAAACTGAAGTTTTGGTATCTTTTTTAGTATTTTATTTTATTTACATATTTAGTCATTGCATTTACAGTAAATTAAGTATTTTTTATTTACACATTTAACTATTGTATTTACAATAAATTAAATATTTTTTTATTTACACATTTAACCATTGTATTTACAATAAATTAAGTACTTCATTTTTGTATTTTTTTTACAAATTATGCCACTACATTTAAAATCAATTTAAATTCATTAATTACAATTCTAAAACTGATGGTATTATTGATAATCTGGGAATATCAATTACAATATAATATATTATATAAAATAATTTTTAAATATAATATTACTTTATTTAATTTAGTCAAATATAAATTTTTTGATAATTTAATTTTCAAAAAATAAAATATTATAAAATTAATAAATATTCATAGAAAACTAATGCAAAAAATTAAAAAAAATTAATATGTTGTTTTATTTTAAAATAAATTTATAAAAAAACAATGTTAATATATGAATAGTATAATTACATCAAATTACATCCAATTATAAATTTTTTAAATATAATATTATGTACAAATAAAAAGTTTATTATCAAACATCTATATTATAAAGTATATACTTTACTCTATATATAAATTACAAAACATATAAAATATACATGATTTTTTTTAATAAAACCAACGGTTTATGAAATTATGTTGAATTTAAGTTAGATCAAACATCCGCGCAGGGACGCGGGTCAAGTTCTAATATTGAAATTAAAACTGCAAACATCAAAAATATTCTCATAACCAATTAGTATATAATCTGAATCAGGTAAAAGATATTTGATTATATCAGCAAACTCCTGAATGATGTATTGCTGGTGATATTATCAACACTTCCAACAGAAGAAACCATAAGGATGAGTATTGTGACGAAACAATGGAAACATGTGTGGAAGCAAATTTCTCATTTTGACTTCGACATTCTTTTTTTTTTGAATAATAATTTTGACTTCGACATTCCACGGATTATCAGTTCCACAGAGCTACGTGATAGTTTGAATAGAGTTGAAGTTTGGTTAATGATATTTTCGTAAATATCACACCATTTTTTTTTAACAGACGATTCTGATTTATACAGAGAAGATAGAATCCAATGGCTCATATTATCTATTTATCAAAGGGTAATATTATTATTTATAATCAGTTAGTTCATGTAAAATAGTTTTGGTTGTATGAAATTATTTTTGGCCATTTGGACCATCTGACATTAAAGTCCCTACTATGAAAGTATAAAAAAGGAGGAGTTTTTTGATCTGAAAAATAATACTTTCTTGACTGTTTACAAAGAGCTATTACAAAGGATATTTATATTAGATGGGGAGACATGAAACTAGGTTAAACTTTGTCTAGTGGTCCTAGCTGTAAAGTAATCTCAGTCCTCAATTACAGACTGTAATGCTGAGTATTTGTTGCTTGTGGTGGTCCTTCCTGCAATGTTCCTAACGTCTCTATGCACAGGTACGGAAGGAGCAGGCTGGAGCAGAGTTGTCTTTACTTGTGAAGTAATAGTGGGCTTCTCCGTTGGGCTGGACACAATGGGCTGAGAAGTTAATGGGTTGCTTACAGCCCCCCTCAAACACGGGGTCGGTTCACCGACACCAAGTTTGGTGCGAAGCTGAACGAACGGTCGCCGGGAGAGAGGCTTTGTGAAGATGTCGGCGAGCTGCTCTGACGCTGGAATATGCCAAGTCTCGATTAAGCCCAAGGTGACCTGCTCACGGATGTAATGAAAATCCGTATCGAAGTGTTTCGATCTGTTATGCAAGGCAGGATTGGCGCTGAGGTAGACGGCGGAGAGATTGTCGCAGTGAAGCAGAGTGGGTCGAAATTGCGGAATATCCAGAGCACGAAGCAGAGCGGACAACCAATTGAGTTCTTGAGCAGCAGACGTGAGAGCCCGATACTCGGCCTCTGTGGAAGATTTTGAGACTGTCGGTTGACGCTTCGCCGACCACGAGATCAGATTCGGACCAAGCATTGTGCAAAATCCAGTGGTTGAACGACGTGTTTCCTTGCAACCGGCCCAGTCGCTGTCACTGTAAGCTTGGAGAACCAAAGCAGAGTTCTTTTTGATGTGAAGACCCAACTTCATCGTCCCTTTCAAATAACAAAGAATTCGTTTTAGGAGACCAAAATCAGTCATCGTAGGTGCGTGCATACGCTGACACACAAAGTTCACGGCGTACTGGATGTCTGGTCGCGTTATGGTGAGGTACTGAAGTTTGCCTGCCAGGCTCCGAAAGTAAGTAGGCTCAGGGAAGAGGGTGTCATCAACACTGTCGAGACGTTGTGGTAACGGAGTCGGCATAGGATTGCATTGAGACATAGAAGCTTGATGCAAGATGTCCTCTGCATAAGCTGTCTGATGAAGAAACAGAGAATCAGAATGAGCTTCTATCTCGATACCGAGAAAGTACTTCGGAGTGCCAAGGTCCTTCATAAGGAACCTGCGATTAAGAGCTAGCAGCAGATCATGTACCTGAGCTTCATCAGAACCCGTAAGTAAAATATCATCAACATAGAGTAATAGAATGATAGTCTTGTTGTTGATGTGATAAGTGAAGAGAGAGGGGTCTGATTTATTGCAGGTGAACCCATACTCGAGTAGAAAATTGCTGAAGGTGTTGAACCAAGCTCGAGGTGCCTGTTTAGGCCCATAAAGAGCTTTGGTTAAACGACATACATAGTTGGGTCTGTTCTGATCAACGAAACCCGGAGGTTGCACCATAAAGACAAGTTCCTCAAGCTCACCGTGTAGAAACGCGTTGGAGACATCGAGCTGTTTCACACTCCATCCCTTCGCAACAGCAATGTTCAGAACCAGGCATATTGTTGCTGTTCTGACGACTGAGCTAAAGGTCTCAAGGTAATCCCAGCCCTCTTCCTGATCAAAACCTTTGGCAACTAACCGTGACTTGAACTTCTTTACAGTGCCATCTGGATTGAACTGAACTTGGAATACCCATCTACAGCCTAAGATATTCATATCTTCTGTCGGAGGCACCAGCGTCCAGGTATGAAGCATGTGTATGTTAGTCATCTCATCAGACACTGAGGCATTCCAAAGGGGATGTTTGAGAGCCGACACTATAGATTTTGGCTCTTCAGTGTCGTATTTGGAAGCTAGCAATACATAACGAGTATTCGGTTTCCTGATACCTGCTTTGGCTCTTGTAGTCATGGAATGATTGTTGTTGTCTTGAACAGTAGCAGGTGGGTCAGGGAGAGGCGGTCTTTGTTCAACTATTAGGGGCTCCTGCTCATCGAGAGGTAGAGCAGGAATCTGATCAACCAGAAGGGGACCTGGAATGGGGACACCATGAGGTGAGTTTTCGGGAGGGATTAATACACGAGATAGCTGAGTTGGTGGCGTCTCAGGCATCATAGGAGATGCCATTTGCCAAGCTTTTAGCAACGGTGAGTCATAGCTTGGAACTAGCTTCTTGTACTGGTCTGTAAACGGTAGAGTATCTTCATCAAAAACAACGTGTCTAGAGATATATACTCTACCCGTAGGAGGATAAAGACACCTGTACCCTTTGTGTTGATTCCCATAGCCTAGAAAAACACACTGAAGAGAACGAGGCTCTAGTTTGTGAGTTGATACAGGTCGTAGACAAGGATAGCAAGCTGATCCAAAAACTCGCAAGATTGAATACTCTGGTTTCTGCTTGAACAAGACCTCATGAGGATTTTTATTTTTCAGGACGGATGAAGGAAGCATGTTGACAATGAAGTTGCAGTGTTGAAAGCTTCTACCCAGTACCGAAGTGGAACATGATTGTGAAAGATCATCGACAATCCTAGCTCAACAAGGTGCCTATGCTTCCGTTCCGCAGCCCCGTTTTGCTCTGGAGTATGAGGACAGCTAAGAAGATGCTTGATCCCATGATTATTCAGGTGAGTATTCATGGACTTATTAACAAACTCACCACCTCCATCACTTTGAAATACTTTGATTTTGGTTGAGAATTGATTTTCAACCAGTTTTTGAAAACCCACAAATACTGAAAATAACTCAGACTTAGCTCTTAAAGGGTAAAACCAAGTAAAACGCGAGTAGTCATCCACAAATATTGCATAGTATTTAAACCTTTGATTAGAAACAATCGGTGAGGGTCCCCATAGATCACAATGGATTCGATCTAAGGGGTGCAAAACACAGGAACTAGAAGTAAAAAACTGTAGTCTAGAACTCTTCCCCATCTGGCACAAGGGTAGTTGAACCTGTGTGAGTTATGGGGAGAAAGGTACCATCAGCAACCATGACCGTGTCAGTGCCTTCATAGGGAGTTGCAGCCTGAAGAGTATTGGTGGATGCAGTAACATGAGCTGAAGCACCCGAGTCCGGGTACCAATCTTTACCATTCTGATCTGCTATCTGAAGAGAGCTGAAAGCTTGAGCAGGATCTTGTTGCTGATAGTTGTTATCAAAGCGATTGTAACATTTCAGGGCTGTATGACCAACTCTGCCACAAATCTGATACGTAGGACGATTGCCACTGTTCGTAAAGAAGGACTGATGTTGAGAGAAGCCACGCCCACGAGTAGTATAGCCACCTCTTCCACGGGTTTGCTGGTAACGCCCTCTTCCTCTCTGATACTGACCATAAGACTGAGACTGTTGTTGTACGTTGAAGGCAGCATGAGGAGTGACGGTGGAGGGGTCTTTGTAGGATAGAAGTTTGGCATCAAACCCCTGGACCTCTGAGACAACGTCATTGCAGGTGGGGGCTGGGAACTTGGTAAGTGAACTCTGAATCACCGTCGAGATTGGGTCATATTCTCTGCTTAAACCGTTAAGAAACCCAAAAAATTCATAGATTCATCTATGGGTTTCTCTATGGCGCTGAGAGAGTCACAGATTGTTTTGAAATCTCTAACATACACTGACAAGGCTTTGTCTTTCTTGGTGAGAAGTTGCAGGCTGCGACGAAGAGAGAACTCCCTTGCAAGGGAGCTCTTGTTGAAGTGTTCAGCAAGGGAGATCCATACCTCGCGAGACGTTGAGAGTGTGTGAACTGACCCAAGAAATTCTTCTGACAAGGTACCAAACAGCCAAGATCTGACTAGTTGGTCAGTGCAGAACCAGTTTTCATACTGAGGGTTTGGTTCTTCAACACGTACGTTGTCATTGACGATGCTTCTGGTTTGCGCAGGAGCTGGAGTACTACCATTTACAAACCCAAGCAGTTTCTGACTAGATAGAAGGGACCCAAACTGAGTCTTCCACAGCAAGTAGTTGCTGTCAGTGAGCTTCAAGGTAACAAAACTTAGAACATGAACATTACTAGGAAATGGGTAGGGATTGAGAGCATCAGCCATTGTTTATACCTGTTAAGACTTCAATGGCTCTGATACCATATGAAAGTATAAAAAAGGAGGAGTCTTTTGATCTGAAAATAATACTTTCTTGACTGTTTAGAAAGAGCTATTACAAAGGATATTTATACTAGATGGGGAGACATGAAACTAGGTTAAACTTTATCTAGTGGTCCTAGCTGTAAAGTAATCTCAGTCCTCAATTACAGACTGTAATGATGTGTATTTGTTGCTTGTGGTGGTCCTTCCTGCAATGTTCCTAACGTCTCTATGCACATGTACGGAAGGAGCAGGCTTGAGCAGAGTTGTCTCTGATATTCATAAAAGGTTTGAAGAAGGCTGCATCTACAGCAGCCAAGATTAGTTATTACAAAGTCTGAAACTACTATTTATATATAAATCTAAATGCTAGAACCCTAGTTACATGAGCTTCTCCAATAACATAGTCTTGGGTTTGTTGTGGGCTTGCTGTGTGGCTTAATACCTACAGGATACAAAAACAAAACTTGTATTTCCAGATTTTCTTGTTAACACCTGAGAACAAAGATCCTTAAAGATGGAGAGTAAGGGTATTTGTATTGGTGGAGCTCTTGAAGAGTCTCTTATAATTTTTTTTTTAAAACAGGAAAACAATGAAAAAGTAGAAAAGTGAAGAGAAAGAGTGAGAGAGTCGCTTCTTTGAGAGGCTCTCTTTTCTTATTTTTTTGGGAACACTTTTTTTTTTTTGGAACATTTCTTTGAGAGGCCCTCTTCATACTTGTGAATAGCTTATATTCTAAAAAATGTTAAAATTTATTTTAAGAGGCTACAAAGGGTCTCTAACCAATGTGGATGTCCTAACGAAAACTTTGTAGCGCTTTGAGGAAGTCCAAGTTTGATTAGAAAAATGACAAAATGCGAAAGCATAGTAAAAACGGAAAAGCATATTTAAAAGACAACTAGAAATGGGAAAACAGAGTACAAACAGAACAAGTAAACCAAAATCACTATGATAGTGATGGTTATTTGGCACAACTTTAGCTAAACATAAGACATTGTTCAGAGGATACTGCAATGACCCCCACGTAATGGCTTCATGGGTACCGACACTGATAACGTTGGCATACCGTCAGGTAGGAAGCCCACTGTAGCGCTTAGCGCAGATGACATATTGTCCTGCTCCTCCAAAGCAGTTTTCAGCTTCTTCTCCATCTTATCAATAGATCAAAAGGTTATTAAATAAACAAGAAATATCAATTTACAACTAGTTATCAGTGACATAAACAAAGATTAATATCTTTCTTACCGTGCTTGACATCTGGTCCATTTTCTCTTGATACGAAGCTTGTAACTTGTCTTTCATCAGCGACACCAAATCTGGTGGATGGTTTTTCGATTCGAGTTCCTCATGCTTCTTAAGTAATTTGTGTTGCTCTGCCTGAGATAGGTAGAAATAGGTATAACAAAAATCCTCTGAGGCAATCGTTTTTTAGTGGAAGAGATTGAAGATGGCTTTACCTTTATCTCATGGTACATGTCGTCGGTATATGCCTCTCCATGGTGGGTCTTTCGGATTTTATCTACTAGGGAGAGAAGTTTATGGACTTGCTCTGCCTTCTTGCCTTCATCATGAGTCCTGTTGTCAAACAGAACCATTCGGTTGCTGGACAGTTTTATAACTTCCTGTAATGTAATTTTGCATAAATGAGAATCTTAACCCTTTCTCTTTTCAAGAATCATATATATATATAAATGTTTAATGCACTGACCCTTATGAAGGCAGGGCAATCTCTACCCAAATACTCTTCCAGTGTTTCATTGTTCTCTTCCAGCACATCACCCCCGGTGAAAACGACAATAACATAAGCAAGGATTTGACTTCCAAATAAAGCCTGCAATGTACTAAGTGTGCTCTCTTCCTCCTGAGTCATTCGAGTCCTCGCCGATAAAACTAGGATTACAGCATGTATTCCTCCTTCCGCTAGAGTGAGGCATCTAACGATTTCTTTACTTATAAACTCAGCAGACAACGCTATGTCAAACAGACCTATCCCAGACCATCGACATTATTAAGCAAGCAATACATTATACATACAATTAACAAAATAAGGCTGCTAAATCAATTGTTAGATTCAAGCTTGTTATGGACTTCCAACTTAAAACCAATTATTTTTAAGTTGGAAGTCCATAACAAGCCCGAATTTAACATGGTATCAGAGGCCAAATCCTAAATACCCTAAACCCTAATTAATATAACCTTATTTCCGACCGGGTATAACTGTATTAAAGTTCCGAGATTTCTGGCGGATTAGAATCATCATCTCGAGAAGGGGTATTAGAGATAAAGTATCCCACATCGGGAATTCAATGGGATATTAAGTAATATAAAAGGTTAGGACCAATCCACTTATCACCAATTAGTTTTTAGTTGGAAACTCATAATAAACCCGAATCTAACATCAATCTATATAAGTTACTAACTATGTACCTGGAGTATCAATCACATTGATTCTGTGACCATCTTTTGTCACAGCTTCATGTGTCTGGCATTTCATGGTAACACCAGATGCATGTGCTTTGGACACGAAAACCCTCTTTCCAATCAGGCTGTTTCCCGTGGCGCTCTTTCCATTCCCTGTACGACCCACTAAGACTATGTTTTCGACTTGCTTTGAAGAATGACCTTCCTGTTGAGCTCCACCCTTGTTCATCTTCACAAATTTTACACCCTTTTGTTTGATATATATAACTATAAATATTAGTTAAAAGCGTTCAGAAAGAACAAGTAAAAAAAAAACTCTTACAAACAATACTCGTGATTTTCCATAAATAAGACTGAAAAACAGAGGATAATAATATATTATGATGAGGACGGAACTTACTTTGAATGCAGAGAATGTCAGAGTCGAAGACGATGAACAACCAAAGATATTTGACAAGTAAAACCATCGTAGCAAGTCGAGTTTAAATAGAAGTCTTCGTCTCCTTTTTTATTATATTTTTCGTTTAACAGGGAAATTGGCATGTAAAGCCTAACTATAATTTTCGTTTAAGAAGACTGACATTTAATTTTGCATATTTTTTATATAAAAACATTATTACCGATACACTTAATTATATTTCAATCAATAGAAAATTAAAATGAAAATTCAAATCAATAAATTCTGCATTAAAATGCTAAAACGACACTTATTTTATAACGAAATGTTTTTCTAAAACGACACTTAATATGAAACGGAAGGAGTAATAATTAATCAACTAACCAAAACCTTTTACTACAATATTCACAATATGTTCCTCATTATATTTTAGCATTTCAAACAAATAGAAATTAAGCAAAAACTACTTATAACAGAATGTGAAAATAGTTGTTTTAGCATAAAACTAAAGAAAACAAGTTAATACATATAATTTTATGCCAAAAAAATAAAAGTTAATACAAATTAAAATATGTGTTCTTATTATAATATTATATATCTCACATCCAAGTTATTGTATTCTTAATTAAGGGACTTAGGTAAATATAGTAAAGAGAAAATGTGTATTTAAATACCAAATTATCTTAAATTCTCCAAAAAAAAATACAGATTTTTCATTAACCCAAATAAATCACGGCTATATTGACTGAGCTATATGAGATACACCTTTGGTCAACTTAATTTATAGTACCTCTGGTCATATAGTAAATCATATTTCCAATCAACGTAGGGTACCATGAGCACACTATATATTAAATTTACTTAAGCCACCACATAATAATTTCATAATCCTGCATAATATTTGACATACATATAATATATAATAGATTGAACATGATTATATAATAGAAGATAATAATATATAACCATAAATGTAATTAATTAACATGTTGATATAAAAAAATGTCTGTTATTGGCTGAACACTAAATACGACTGTGTTTATACTCTATATAATTATGCATAATATTTATTACATACATACACATATATGATACATGACTTTCTTTACATGTATAATATATATATATATATATATATATATATATATATATATATATATATATATATATATATATATATATATTATTTGTAGAAGGTAGAAATGTAATTTTTAAAATCTTAAAATTATGTGGACTGTTCACCTAATTATTTATTAAATTTGGTTATAGTACGTGCTAATATTCGCAAAAAAGATTGAATTATATAAAATTTGAAAGATTTGTTTTGTTTGGAAAATAAAAAGGAAAACGAAGGGAAATATTGTCTCTGGCATTCGTTTTCTCTTGGTGATTCTTTGGCTTTTGGCGGTTCCAACGACGTTGGCGTCGGTTTCCCTTCTGGTGACATCGTGTAAGGTGAATGAAAAACTATATTTTAACTCCAAACTTTGTAAGGTTCATAGAGACATTGAAAATCATATTTTTTTGTCATTAACGAATGAATCACTTTTGTGGTGAAGTTTTGTGTGTTTGGAGAAGCTAAGAAATTTATCTCACAGATTTCCAAACTTTGTAAGGTTTATAGAAACATTAAAATTCATGATTTTTAGTCATTAAAGAGTGGATCATTTTTGTGCTGAAGTTTTGTGCGTTTGGAGAAGCTAAGAAAGTTATCTCACGGATTTAATGTATGAAATCAATTTTTCATATCTGTTCGCGAAGAAGACCTCTCTAGAATTCTTTTCGATGGAGAAGTCTAGAGAAGTCTTCTGATCAATGCATATGTTAGTTTTGCAATTGACTTTTTGTGTGGCTTTAGTAGAAGACTTCCCTAGAAATCTTCTAACTTTTCTTTGTTAGCAAAAAACCGAGAAGACTTCTCAGATAAACATGTTAGTTTTGCAATTGACCAAAGTTTCTCAGAAATTTGCTTTTTTATAGAAAATTTCCTAAGAAGTCTTTTTGGAGAAAACTTCTCCGGAAATCTTCTTTACTGTTAGATGAAGTATTCTCACTGTTGCAAGAAGTCTGCATATGTTAGTTTTGCAACTAACAATTAATAGCAAAAAGTTAATATTAATAAAAAAATTACTTGAGAAGTTTTCTCGATTTTTATTCCAAGATGTTGGTTAAACTTTTGGTTACAAGAGAAGACTTCTAGATAACTCTTCTCAGAAAAAGTCAAATATGTTCAATTACAAAAATAACCTACATAGACTTCTTGCGACAGTGAAAATACTTCAATTGACCAAAGTTCTAGAGAGGTCTTCTAAGAAAAAAATCAAATATTTGCAGAATTTTGGTCAATTGCAAAACTAATATGTTTACTAGAGAAAACTTCTCTAGAAGTCTTCTCTGAGATTTTCAAAGATTTTTCAAATTCAAAACTAAGTCAATATTTACAAAGAAAGACTTCTCAAGATGTCTACTGTAGAGTAAACTTCTTAATAAGTTTTTCTTTGTAAATTTTCTTTATAATAAGTCTTCTCAGAAAAGACTTCTAGATAAGTCTTCTACTATAATATTTATTAAACTTCAATTTTCTCTAAAATTAGATGACATATTAATATTTTCTTGTTAATTCATATGTATTAATCATTTTTGGGACTCCTGAATGAAACTTATAACTTAATTGTTAATGATTATGAAGTTACAAATATTCATGTTTATTAATTTTTCTACCTAATGTGAGAAGACTTATTAAGAAGTTTTCTGAGAGAAGACTTATTAAAAAGTCTTCTGAGAAAAGACTTATGGGAAAGTCTTCTACATCAGTTTTCGTAAAATTTGTATTTTCAAAAGTGTAAAATAACTTATATATATGTTTTTAACAGTGTTAAGTAACTTCAAAAATATCAATTCATGTGGTTTAATTGTCTTCAAAGATTATAAGACATATTTTAAGTAAACTTGACTAAGATTTCTTGAGAAATATTCTCTTTTAGTTTTAGTAAGTTTGACTAAGTTTATGTGTTATTTTGTGTTTGCTATTGAAGTTGTATCAATAACTTTAATATTTTAAGTACTTTTGGTAAGATAATATTATAGACATGAACATATTGACAAAATTCTTTTTATTAACATCTCTTCAAGTTTACAAAAAAAAATACATACAAATCACAAAACAAACCATAAACAAAACTATTACATATGGATATAAAGATTGTTCCTCGTCATAAAGTTTGGACTCCCTTTGAGTTAGTGTTTAGTGTTTTCCTTGTTTCCGAAGACTTCAGAAGACTTACAAGTTTTCCAAGAAGACTTCTGAAAAGTCTTCCAAAGTTTGACTCAGATCTAAAAAAAAACTACATATTCAAAAACGTTCAAATGCCAACATAGAAAAATTTCAAAAATAAAATTTTGTATGCTTAAAAGATAAATAAACAGTCACATATTAAAAATTTAGAAATCTACCTTTAAAGTAGTAAAAAATGAGAACCATGTAATGAAAAATATAAAAAATAAGATAAATTATTGAGAAAAACATAAGAAAAATGAGAAAGTGATATAAAATTTAGTGTTTTTCTAACTTCAAAAGACTTCAGAAGACTTAGAAGATTTTGGAAGACTTGAGAAGACTTTAGAAGATTTTGGCTTCAACGACGTTGGCGTCGGTTTCCCTTACGCTGATATTGTGTAAGGTGAATCAGAAACTATATTTTAATTTCAAACTTTGTAAGGTTCATAGAGTCATTGAAACTCATAATTTTTGGTCATTAACGAGTGAATCACTTTTGTGGTGAAGTTTTATCTGTTTGGAGAAACTAAGAAAGTTATCTCACAGATTTAATGTATGCAATCAATTTTTTTCCAGATCTGTTCGAGAAGAAGACTTCCCTAGAAATCTTCTCGATAGAGAATTCTGGTCAATGCATAGGTTAGTTTTGCAATTGATTTTTTGTGTCTTTTTAGTAGGAGACTTCCCTAGAAGTCTTCTAACTTTTCTTTATTAACAAATAAAATGAGAAGTATTCTTGGATAAACATGTTACTTTTGCAATTGACAAAAGTTTGTCAGGAATTTGTCTTTTTATAGAAAACTTCCCGAGAAGTCTTTTTGGAGAAAACTTCTCTAAAAATCTTTTTTACTGTTAGATGAAGTTTTCTCACTGTCACAAGAAATCTGCGCATGTTAGTTTTGCAATTGACAATTAATAGCAAAAAAAATTTTGATTTTTATTCTGGGTTTTTGGTCAATTTTTTGGTTACGAGAGAAGACTTCTAGATAAGTTTTTCTGAAAAAATCAAATATGTTTAATTACAAAGGTAACCTATGCTGACTTCTTACGACGGTGAGAATACTTCAATTGACCAAAGTTTTATAGAGGTCTTCTAAAAAATCAAATATCTACAGAATTTTGGTCAATTGCAAATCTAACGTATTTACAAGAGAAGACTTTTCTAAAACTATTTTCTGAGATTTTCAAGGATTTTTTCAAATTCAAAACTAAGCCAATATTTACAAAGGAATACTTTTCAAGATGTCGGCTATAAAGTAAACTTCTTAAGAAGTTTTTCTTTGTAAATTTGCAATCGCAAAATGACCTAAACGGAAGAGTTCTTAAGAAGTTTACTTTATAGCCGACATCTTGAATCATATGTATTAGTCAATATTGTGACTCCTGAACGGAAGAGTTCTTAAGAAGTTTCCTTTTAATGTTTTTTTTTGTTAATTCATATGTATTAGTTAATATTGGGACTCATGAATCAAAATTTATAACTTAATTGGTAATAATTATGAAGTTACAAACATTCATGTTTATTGATATTTATACCTAATGTGAGAAGACTTATTAAGAAGTCTTCTGAGAGAAGACTTATGGGGAAGTCTTCTATATCAGTTTTTGTAAAACTTGTATTTTCAAAAGTGTAAAGTATTTTATATATATGTTTTTTAACTTTCAAAAGTGTCAAGTAACTTCAAGAATATCAAGTCATATGGTTTAATGTGTCTTCATAGATCATAAAATATACTTTTAGTAAATTTGACTAAGTTTTCATGAGAAATATTCTCTTTTAGTTTTAGTAAATTTGACTAAGTTTTTGTGTTATTGTGTTTTGCTATTGAAGTTGTATCAATAACTTTAATAATTTTAAGTACTTTTGGCAAAATAATATTGTAAACATGAACATATTGACCAAATTATTTTCATTAACATCTTTTCAAGTTTACAAAAGAATCCACAACTAAAAAATATATACAAATCACAAAACAAACCATAAACAAACCTATTACACGTGGATATAAAGATCATTCCTCGTCATAAAGCTTGGACTCCCCTTGAATTTAGTGTTTAGTGTTTTCCTTATTTCAGAAGCCTTCAGAAGATTTCAGAAAACTTCGGAAGACTTACAAGTTTTCCGAGAAGACTTCTAATGGCCTTCAAAAACGTTCAATGGCGTGAATAAATTTTTGTATGCTTAAATAATAATTAAATATTCACATTATGTTGAATCTACAACTTTTTAGAATCTAGCATATAAAACACACAAAAATACAAAAATTTATAGATCTACCTTTAAAGTAGTGAAGATGAATTCCATGTAAAGATAAATCTGCAAAACAAGATAAATTAGTGAGAAATACATAAGAAAAATGAGAAATTGATATAAAATTTACTATTTTCCCACTCCAAAAGACTTTAGAAGATTTCAGAAGACTTGAGAAGACTTCTAAGAAGTCTTACAAAGTCTGACTCGAAAAACTTACATATCAAAAGCGTTCAAATTGCATCAAAATAGAAAAAAAAAGAAAAAAATTAATTATTTATGCTTAAATAATAAATAAAAAGTCAGATAATGTTGAATCTACACATTTTTAGAATCTAACATATAAAACACATAAAATATATATTCAAAATTTATAGATTTATATTTAAATTAGTGAAATATGAGAACCATGTAATGAAAAACCTGCAAACCAAGATAAATTAATGAGAAAGACATAAGAAAAATGAGAAAGACATAAGAAAAATGAGAAATTGATATAAAGTTTAGATTTTTCAAGTTCAAAGAGGTTAGAGAGAGGTTGGAGGGTTTTAGAGTGAGAAACATTATATTTTTGTTGCAGCCATTTGAGAGGAAGAGAGAGAATGTGTAAATTTTCTTTATATAGAGAGACAAAAAATTCCAATTAAGTTAAAAATTTTGATTCTGAAAGTCTTTTGAAAGTCTTCTAAAAATCTCCTGAAAGTCTTTCGATGTCTTCTAAAAGTCTTATGAAATCTTTTGAAGTTTTCCAAAAGTCTTATGAAATCTTTGAGTAGAACCCTAAAATTGAAGGTAAAAATTATGGTCCAGTCCGGTTTGGAAATCTTTCCAAAAGACTTTAATAGACTTCTCAATAAGTATTATATACCATTCCTCCATAAGACTTTCCAAAAGGTCTTATGAGAGTTTTCCTGACCCTATAATCAAATAACAAAAAAAAAAAAAAACTTTCTTAAACTTTAAAAACTTAGCAAATACTTAAAATCAAGTTATTAGATAGTCACTAAAACACATATATATATATATATATATATATATATATATATCAATTTTTTATAAAAAAAAATAAAAATATAAGATTCTTTCTCTTTCAAAATATTTTTTTATAAATTTTTTAATTTTTTTAAAAATCTAATACATGATAAGACTTCTCCTGGAAGATTTTTAGAAGACTTAACTCTAGACGGAAAACCTAAATTCTACATAAATTTAGGTGAGAACCCTAAATTTTAATTAGGCGGGAAGTCTTCCAAACCCTAACTCAATCAAATAACTAACTAAATGGCAAAAAAAATTATTAAACTTATAAAGTGTTTAATATATACAAAACTAAAGACATGTATGTCGGTTTTTTAAGTTAAGATTCTAAAATCTAACCCTAAAAATACAAACAAAACTAATATATGTTACCAAACCCTAAACCAAAGACTATCAAGACTCAATCTACATTCACTAATCTATGTTGAAAAAAATTTAATTTTAATAAATATAAATTCATCATTTAAAAATATTTATAGTTACATAATTTCAATTTTTTCCACATCAAAATATTTTTTATAAAAATTAAAAAATTATTTTTAAGATCTACTTTAGTAAAAGATCTCAGAGAAAGGAAGTCTTCTCATGCGAAAAACTATAATGGCAAAATCTAATACATATTCTTTTTTTGATCATAAGGGATTGTTGTAGTTTCAGTAGTTTTTTTGGTTACTTTTGTATTTGATTAAGCAAGAGGTATATTTTTATATTTAAAATCAAATTTTGAGTCATTTTCGGCAATTTTCCCATAAAAATACCCGAGACCATTTATAATACTCCCTCCGTTTCATTTTAGTTGTCGTTTTAGACTTGGACACACAGATTAAGAAAACATTTAATTTTACATATTTCCAAAATAAAAACACAACTACCAATACACCTAACCACATTTCAATCAATGTACAAACGTTTGAAAAAAATATATTTCTAGTATTCGATGTAAAGGAAATACTTCATATAAAATACATCTTAAATTGTAAGTTATAATGCATTATCTGCAAATACATATTGTTTTGATGATTTTTTTTTATCATCAGATCGTGTACAAACGTTATGCCATATCCATAAGTGTTGTTTTTGATTATATAGAAAATATTTTCGTAGTCTTAAACCAAAGAAATATTTAATGAAAGTAAAATAAATATTTTATATAATGAATCTTAATAATAATAAAAATGATATTGATAAATTTGCTTTAATCGCTGTAGTTTCTTTCCATTAATTAGGACTTCTTTCTTCAATATAGTTTATCAAAGATAATAACATAGAAGTTGATAGAATATATCGTTTCAAGAAAGCTAAAAGAAGTTCTTGCGACACACAATTGAATTATTAAAAAATATAATATGACAAATACAATTTAAAGAGAAATCAATGATAAATTTTATACCAAATTTTGTTTGGTTTTGCCAATACATTGATACAAACATGATTTTGTTCAACGTTTTTAACACTCTTAGTGTTTTTCCGTATTACAACGAGTTATAGTCACGTTTACTATCTAAACATTTAGAATTTAATGTACCTAAAAACTTACTTAGACCTAAACTATATGAAAATATGCATTAATTAGTAAAAAAAATTGTTTTAC
Organism: Sinapis alba; assembly: GCA_012274485.2. Taxonomy (NCBI): domain Eukaryota; kingdom Viridiplantae; phylum Streptophyta; class Magnoliopsida; order Brassicales; family Brassicaceae; genus Sinapis; species Sinapis alba. The sequence continues at coordinate 70,168 of MU106752.1, read as the reverse complement.
TCTTAAATTAAGAGAAAAAAAAAACATAATGATATTTAACATGATAGAATACCTTCATATAATGAATCTAAATAATTAGGGAACATGATATAACAATTTTGCTTTGATCATGGTAGTTGTTTGGCATATGAATATATAACGATTGGCCATTTAGAAAATTAAGAATAAAGGCATATTCTGCATTTTTAAGACAATACCTTAAAACAGAGACTACTTGTAATACAATAAGGTAAAAATATTTTTTGTCCAAAATTCAAGAGAATATATTTTAATAATAATTTACATTAAAGAAAGACTTTATATAATAGATATAAAAGTCCATGTTATAATATAAATACGTATACAAATATTGTTTTGTCCGTAATTAAGGAAATAACTTAATGATATTCAACATAAAAGAAAGACTTCTTAGAATAAATATAAAAGTATATCAACATGAGATAATAATTCATTTTGATTTTAGTATGTGAAATGACATATGCATAGATGATGACTGGCAATCTATCCAATGAACTTAAAAGACTTCATAAACTAGATCCGAAGTCTTTATTTATAACTTTGTTTTAATCATGGTAGGGGAGGTGCCACACATATATATAAAATTATTGACCATTTAACCTATAAAATTAAACAAAAAGCTACAGAGATTAAATAATAAATATTTTATTATAATATCATATGCATCACATAAGAATGATTAATTCTTTTTGACAATAATATAAAAGACACCACTGAGATAGACACAAAAATAGAGAAAAATATTATAATGATATTCCACATAAATTTAAACAGTATATCTAAACATTAAAAATGTAATGTATCTAAAAACTAACTTAAGCCTAAACTATGCAAATATACATCATTTAGTTAAATTGTAGTTTAGTCTAAAAGTAAGAGAAAAAACAGAATGACATTCTTTTCCTTTTTTATCATCTAAGTCAATTAAGACTCTGGTAAATAAAGAGGGAACTTCATATCTATTTGGACAAAGTATGACGGTTGATTGCAAGCACCACGTGTTAGAAGAACTACAAGTAGTAGATTCCATATATCAATTGGTTTGATTTGTTAGATTGGGGTCTTGATGGGATTATTGGTGTGAGATTATGATTTGCGAGGTGAGAAAAGAAAATACTTGATTAAGAGAAAAGAAACAGTGAAAATAATCAAAAGGGTCGATGCTAATGAAAGAGAAACTAAGAAATCATGAGAAAGAAAAGCTCTAGTGCATAAGAAAAACATCCTCTAGAAAATACAATAAAGAGTAAAAATAATTGAAAAAGAAAAATAAAGAGGATGAAAAGAAAAGAGATCAATGTCATACAAAAAGTTTCTTAAGTAGTAAAATGATGAAAAGAGTACGCTTGAAGGTGATTTAAATTTGATATCCATGATTTGGAATTGTAGAAATGAAATTAAAGATTAATAAAACATAGAAGTGGATACTATTATTTTTCTTTTTACTTTTGCAAAGAGCTTGTGCATCCATTTTCTTGAGTGAAACCTTGAATACTTTTAATTAAGTTCCATGAAGAGAGTTCACTAAACACCTAATTAAAGTTAAAGAGTTGAGTTGTATTGTTTGCTTGCAAATACTTTGAAGGTTTGACTCTAAGGCATTATATGTTTGATGAGAATGGCTAACTTTTTTGCAGTAGAGACCATTTGTGCACTTTACAACTACTTGGATATGATATGCTCAAATTAACCTTTAAGCTATTCTATCAAATAAGAGAATCATTATAGTACTTAAGAATCGAATTCACAGGGACTGACGATCACACAATAGACTAACCAGTTTCAATTTGAGCTAAGCTAGAAAGTAGAAAGCAATAAATCAAAGCTGTAAATAGATTGGTTGTGTAACATATGAGAACACGCTAGATCTAGGAAAATCAAATAAGTGATTCAAAACTGCAATCAATAGGTGCCAAAGATTTTTTAAGAACAATCCTAGAAATCGAATTCAATAGTAAGTTACCTAGCTCTCGTTGTAGAAGTTTATCATATGCCTAGATTCTATTAAAAACCAACTCGTGTTGCGAATTAAATTAATCAAACAAAGATTAGATTAAATTCGATTTGTTCAATTAAATTCTGAGACCAATTCTCGTTGGGAATAAGAATCTAGCTCAACATGATTTGGTTCATGTAATTGATTACACTCTCGTGTCTCACAGCTATCCTAAGATTCTATGTTCTAGTTACTTACTTTAGAAACTAGTTTGATAAGCAATCTTAATGTAGAATATGATGAATAACCCTATTAATTCTATCAATTGGCAGTTTGAGATTAAGCCCTAGAGGTCCCTAAGTCCAACAAGTTTTCTACTCATACATAATCAATGAATAAATAAATTAATAGGTAAAATAGATAGAAAAAACTGGAGTTCCAATTCAATTTTCTGAAGTAGTTTGAAGCTTCTCTCCAAAGCTCTCTACAAATCAAAAGTGTAGAATGAATGTTGCCTAAACAGTGGCTTGACAATAGATATATTGGTTAAAATACGTTAGGGGTTCTTTGCAAATACTAGAAACTTCTTAAAAAAAGTGCAATTGATGAGATTTATTCTACGAAGTCATTTCCTACTTTTAAACTTATTCTCATGTTATTTTTGAAGTTTTACTTGTGGACAAGTAAAAAGAAATTTAGGGTAGTTGATACGTTTTATAGGTTTTTAGTTTGTTCACATAAATCATTAGGATGCATTTAGAAGTATATAGTGCACATATTTGTCCATTCATATTTTACAAGGTTTGGAGTGCACAATTGAAAATTATATATAAATTTAATTGTTTGGATTTTATACAAAAATTGACATGTGTCAAAATCTAATTGCTCAAGTGACTTGTGCTTTAATATATATATATATATATATATATATATATATACAAAATCAATCCATATTATGAATATGTATAAAAAATTATGTTTCCCCAAAATTAAAGAAAATACATTTTAACAATATTCGACATAAAAAACATTATATAATAGATCTAAAAGTTTAATTTACAATACAATTAAAAGAACATGAAAAAATGCAAATGAATATAGTTTTGTTATTGGATGGCAATTAGATATTAATACTCGTCCAAAATGAATCATTTATTTTTAGTATTTTTAATGATGAAACAAAGAAAATTTATATTATATTATACATAAATATTTTTTTTCGTCTCAAATTAAGTAAAAAAAAGACTTAATAACATTCAACATAAAAGAAATATATTGTAAAATAAATATAACAGTAGCTGGACATGAGACAGTAACTTTATTTTTGATTATGGTATGTGCGCTGACGTATGAATAGATGATGTTTGATAATCTAGCTAATGAACTTAAATAAAAGACTTCTAAAATTAGATTAAAAGTATTTATTTATAAATCCATATAAATCTTAAAAAATTCATCCTTCCAATATATTAAAAAAACTCATAAAGCAGAGACTATCTATACAACAAAGAAAATACTAATTTTGTAATAAACTAAAAATATCTTATACAACACAAATGCTTTAGATGTTCGTTAAACCACTTAATAGTTTAATGACATATATATGTTCCATATATAATAATAGTAAAAGTTATTTTATTCCTAATTAAGGGATTTACGTAAATATAGTAAAGAGAAAATATGTATTCAAATACTAAACTATCTCAAATTCTCCAAAAAAATACAAATTTTTCATTAACCCAAATAAATCACAGTTATATTAGATATACTTTTGGTCAACTTAATTTATGGTACCTTTGGTCATATAGTAAATCATATTTCCAATCAATGTGGGTACGATAAGCACACTAGATATTAAATTTACTTAAGTCACCACATAATAATTTCATAATCACGCATAATATTTGACATACATATAATATAAAATAGATTGAACATAATAATATAATATAAGATAATAATATATAACCATAAAATGTAGTTAATTAGCATGTTGATATAAAAATGCTTGTTATTGGTTGAACATTAAATATGACTGTGTTCATACTCTATATAATTATGCATAATATTTATTACATACATACACATATATGATACATAACTTTCTTTACATGTAGGCTCTAAATGATGACCAAAGGAATAAGTGAGAATAATAAATTCCTTATCATTCCTTACAATTTACAAGGAATAGTTGTTATCGATAATTTCTTAACAATTTTTTACATTTAAAGAATAATAAATTACATTGATTTCTTATCAAATTAGAGAAAGGACATAAATAATATATATTCCTTTTATTTTATTCCTCTTGGTTCTTTTCCTTATTATTCTCTATATTCTTTTAATGGTTATCAGTTAGAATCATATAATATATATATTTTTAGTAGGTAGAAATGTAATCTATAAAATCTTAAAATTATATTAACATCCGTAAATGTGTGGACTGTTCACCTAATTATTTATTAAATTTGGTTATAGTATGTGTTAATGTCCGCAAAAAAAAGACTGGATTATATAAGATTTGAAAGATTAGTTTTGTTTGGGAAAAGAAAAAGGAAATATTGTCTCTGATATCCGTCTGCTCTTTCAAAGACGATGAATCGGTACTTGGCTCCAGGGAATCACCTTTTCTCTCAGTGATTCTTTGGCTTTTGGCTCCAACGATGTTGGCATCGGTTTCCTTTCCGGTGACATCGTGTGGCTTCTCTCCGGGCTTTCCCGATTGTTGTCTGAACTTTGCTTCTTCATGACCTCTTTGTTTCTTTTGGTTTCCGGTTTTGATGGGTTCGAAATCAGAAGCAGAGAATTGAAACTTCTTCATTTGAAGCGGAGTTCGTTTGGCTTTAGTCTTGTGGTAATTCAGTTGACTTTTGGTCGATGATCTTTGGTCGGATCTTCTCGATTTTGTTCTTTGTCAATTGAAAGTTTTTGGGTTTTTGGTTAAAGCGGTGTGGCGGTGGTTATTTCTCTTCCAAATCTTGTCTTGGCGGAGCTCTTTGAATAATTTCTTATTTTTGGTTTGGTTCCGGTAGACTTTCGATTAGAGCTCTGGCAGATGTGCATGCCGGTGAAGTTTTGTGGCTGGTTGTTGTTTGGGCACGTGTCTCTCCTCGCTAAAAGTTAGCGCGTGAAGGTTCTTCGACCTAGTCACCATTTTTTTTAGGGTTTGTTTTGGTTGGACCTGTCTTATGGGTCTTGTTGTCTTTTTATAGTCTGTGTTTTTGGTCTTATTTACAGATGTTGAGTTTGTTTAATAATAACATATGACAAAAAAAAAGAACATAATAATATAATATAAGATAATAATATATAACCACAAAATATAATTAATTAACATGTTGGTATAAAATTGTTTGTTATTGGCAACTGTTATTAGTCATTTATTAAATTTGGTTATAGTATATGTTAATATCCGCACAAAATAAAAGAAAAATAAAAGATTGGAGTCTAATAAGAATTTAAAGATTCGTTTTGTTGGGAAAAGATAAAGGAAAACAAAAGGAAATACTTCATAACTCACTCGACTTAAACAAAGACGCGCAATATGACTTTTCTTGTCCAATGAGAACAAAAAAATACAATAATAATAAATAAAAAAAGAGACTTTCAGCAGTTATTTTAGTTCTATTTAAACTTGGAAACCAGCTTCGTAGATTAACCACTTCTATCAAGCATCTATCTGCGAAAGACTGTGCAATAAAATCAAGTTTGTCCTTTCTTCTTGTCTTTTCTTTTAGTAAACTTCTGCATCAATCAATTCCTACAACCTGTCTCAGCTTTCTGGTGTTGAATGAAAAAGAAACAAGATTATTCACTTGTATCTCATAAATATGTTGTTAAAAAAAAAATGTGTTGTTACTTTGAAGGGTTAGCTGATAATTAACCATATTTTTGTCGTGATAAATTCAGGTTGAAGAAAATCTCCCCAAATGGCCAACGATCAGAAGAATGCTGAGTCTTTTTCAGTGGAGGAAGATCATAAGAAGGAAGATGTTGCACCTCCAACGACGAATGATCAGAAGAAGGAAGATGTTGCACCTCCAGCGACGAATGATCATGAGAAGGAAGCTGCCGCACAGGAATCACATCCGATCGAAAACATAGTCTTGCTTGGGCGTACTGGGAATGGAAAAAGCGCCACGGGGAACAGCATCGCCAGACAAAAGGTGTTCATCTCGAAACCACACGCAGCAGGTGTAACAATGGAATGCCAGACATTTAGAGCTGTTACACCAGAAGGCCCAATACTCAATATAATAGACACTCCTGGTACGTTTTGTCATTGCATATTTGATGTTTATGAAAAAAAAAATACTTATCTAATGTTGAGTTGGGGGTGTGCAGGTCTATTTGATATGTCGGTGGCAGCTGAAGTTATAAGCAGAGAAATCGTTAGATGCCTAACTCTAGCGGAAGGAGGGATACATGCTGCAGTCTTAGTTTTGTCAGCTAGGACTCGGTTTTCAAAAGAGGAAGAGATGGTACTTAGTACCTTGCAGGTTCTTTTCGGAAGCAAGATTGTTGATTATCTTATCATCATTTTCTCTGCCGGGGATGTGCTAGAGGATGATGGTGTGACACTGGAGGAATATTTGGAAGATTGTCCCGATTATCTAAAGGTCGGTGTTTTTGATCTCATTTGTGGAAAACAAAGGTTTTATCTTACAACTTATGTATTATTCATTGCAGAGAGTTCTCATATTGTGCGGCCAACGAATGACCCTGTTCGATAACAGAACCAAGGACTCTGCCAAGCAGATGAAACAAGTCCACGAGCTTCTCAACCTGATCGACCTGGTCAGAAAGCAGAACAGTAATAAACCGTATACCGATGAGATGTACCATAAGATAAAGGTTACACATTTTTCCCATTTATTTTTAAAAATATTATATGAATTAATTGAATCTAGTGTGTTTTAATCTCCGGAACCAAATGGTATCACTCATCAGGAAGAGAATGATAGACACAAGAAAGAACAAGAGGAGCTTGAAGCGAAAGGGCATTCCGAAGAAGAAATCGAAGCTCTAAGGAAAGAGTTAGAGCTAACGAGAGAACAGAACTTCAAGGCAATGACAGAGATGGTATGAACTCCTATTCATGAATGTATACACATGCCCGTCTCTAGGGGTGTGCCCAATGTGCTTTTGCACTGGCCCCCTAAAAATTTAGACAATTTTAGTTACTATTTAGGGCCTGTTTTTCAAATTAAGACCCTTTCTCAAATTGTTTTATATTGTTCATACACTGGACCTTCTAAAACATTGAGACAGGCCTGTGTATACATACACATAGATAACTGCGACATCAACTTGTTATGGTTCTTTTTTCAGATGGAGAAACAAATCAAAATGGCTGCGGAAGCACAAGAGAAGCTCTTTGAGCTCAAAGAGAAATCCCAGCAGCAGCTCTTTGAGCAAAGAGAAAAATCGCTGGAGCAGAGCAACCGCGAAAAAAAGGAAATGCAGCAACATTTAAATCAGATGAACGACCAAATGCGTAAAAATATGGAAGATCAGATGAGGAGGGAGGACGCTGGGTGCAACATTCTGTGACCAACCACTTTGCGCTCTCCAGAACCGATTATGGGCTTTTGTTTCAGTTTCTATTTCAATTTCCGTTATTTCCCTAAGTGGATTGGCATATTCGTTGCCTAATCCTTGTTTGTTTTGCTTCTTGTTTGCATCATACGTATCTGCTTTATTATGTGCTTTGTAAGAAGTCACTTCTTTTCTTCTTCTTTTTGTGATTTAATAATTAAAATCCAAAGTTTGTCACATGTCACGAGTCATCTTTTTCATATTTGTGGTAACTGGCATATTCGTTGCTGGCATATTCGTATAAGGTATCAACAAATGAGATGCTGGTGATAGTAGAGTTACCAACAAATGAGGTGATAGTAGAGTAACCAACGAATATGCCAGTTACCACGAAATGAGTTTCGTATAAGGTATTAGTTGGAAACACTTCTGTGAAAAAATCAGTTTTCTAAGTTATATTATATAGTCATAGTTTGTATTTTGGTCAGTTTATTTTGGTATCTATCGTTGTATTTTATGAGTGTAGATGGAACTACACAAACATGTTTCAAGATGTACATCAACAAGAGACATTATTGAGATGTATCTATAGAGGAAGACTGTTATGAACAAGTGGTTTAAAGCAAATAAGCAAAGAGTTTCATTGACTACTAATATTTGGGTGGCTCAAATAACGTGTAAGGACTTTAGTTTAAATGAGATTGTTCATTTCTTATGTGTTTGGTTTGATTCTTATGAGATTTTTCCTTTCTTATAATGTGTTTTGTTTTTTCTCTCAGGTGCTTGTAACATGGTTGTGACTGCCCATTACATTGATGCGTGTTGGCGATTGAAGAAACTTATCACTGGGTTCAAACATGTCACTGATCACAAAGATCAGACTATTTCAAAAGGTTTTGGTATATTGCTTAGCTGACTGGGAAATAGAGAAGGTATTATGTGTGATTGTAGACAATGCAACGGCAAATTCATTTGCACTAAGAAGATTTTGGAGTGAAATTTTTAGTGTCTAATGAAGCACTAGTTTTAGATGGAGAATTAATGCATTTGAGATGTAGTGCACATATTATCAATCTGATTGTGAAGGATGGAATGGCTGGTGCAGATGAGAGTGTTAATGCTATTTGTAATGATGTGGTATATGTTAGAACTTCAGGAAACATGCTGACATAATTTGAGCAGAAAGTAGACGCTGGTAAGTGACTAGGGGAAGCTTGCCGTTGATTGTGAGTACTAGATGGAACTCCACTTATCTGATGTTAATCACATCGATGAAATTTAGAGTAGCTTTTGAGAAAATGGAGCAAGAGGATTATAAGCTGTATAACGATTACTTTGTGGAGATGGAAAAATGGCAAAAGAGGATAGGTCCTCCTCAGTTCACTGATTGGAGAGCAATAGAAAGATTAGACAGGTTCTTAGTCATCTTCTACAACTCCACTCTAGGTGTATCTGCATTTACCTCTCTAATAATACTAACAACTGTTACGGGAAAATTGTAACCTCAAGAAAAAGGTAGAGGAGATTGTTGGGTCCAATAATTGGCAAGGCCTGAATGCGCCCATTATCGAGATAGGATAGCAAGTTTGACTCGGTCAATAGAAGTGGGGGCCGAGATCGATGCAAGTGATTGAGACATTTGAAACCCTAGAGTCTACACACATCATTCACGACCTCGACCTCGATCTCTTATTCTCTCACTCTTAATAGTTAGCTCTGGGTTCTTAGTTGTTGTAACCCGATATCTTTGTAACCATTGTATTCAACCAATCTTTATCAATAAAGTTTATTTTTATCAATCAAAATCTGATTACATAGTTGTGTTCTGAGGATATCGCTTCCCAGCAGCAGCTCTTTGAGCAAAGAGAAAAATCGCTGGAGCAGAGCAACCGTGAACAAAAGGAAATGCAGCAACATTTAAATCAGATGAACGACCAAATGCGTAAGAATATGGAAGATCAGATGAGGAGGGAGGACGCTGGGTGCAACATTCTGTGACCAACCACTGTGCGCTCTCCAGCACCGATTATGGGCTTTTGTTTCAGTTTCTATTTCAATTTTCGTTATTTCCCTAAGTGGATTGGGATATTCGTTGCCTAATCCTTGTTTGTTTTGATTCTTGTTTACATCATACATATCTGCTTTATTATGTGCTTTGTAAGAAGTCACTTCTTTTCTTCTTCTTGTGATTTAATAATTTAAAAAAAAAACTCGACAAAGAATTTCTTTTTTCATTTTTTTTCTTAAGAAGCTTTCATTAAAATTGTAAATAAAGAAATAAAAGAGTTTGAAATCTAAAGCGTTAAGTTAACATTATAGCTATACCCATTTGAAATCCATCAACAGTAAAGTAAAAGAACCAAACCCAAATATATTTGATCGTTAACCATCTTTGAGAAGAAGAGACGATTGGTGTGCTTGAACGAGTCATCTCGTCTTGTGGCTCCAATTGTGAAACACCAAATCCCCTGTAGATTCGCTCAGTCGCCTATGCCCCACTAAATTAATGAAATACGAAAAGACAAAATTACTTTTTAACTGGGTGAGGAGAAAAAATCAAAAATGGAATTATGGTTAAATCAGGTTAAGTAAGCGTCGGTTTGAGATGACTTCTGGTATGGTTTCGGTTCGGTCGATTTTTGGTTTGTTCTCCAATTTAAACTAAAAAAAAACTGAAATTAAAAGGAAAAAGAAAAAAAAAAGCTCGCAGCTCGTCATCTTCTCCACCGAGATACTGTACTGTCGGCTGATATCTTCTCTGGCAACGCCGTCGGAGCACTACTTTTCCACCGGCGAGTATTTGTTCGTGGCAGGTCGGAATCAAGGTTAGTTCTTCTTTCCTTCTCGAGCTGCATTGGATAGAAATTGGAATTATGGTTTGTAATTGGATTTGATGAATTTTGTATGCACATTGGTGTTTAATAGAAGTCATTGTTTTTAGGTCGATTTGTATATGATGCATTCATGTGGTTAAATGAATGAGAGTGAATTGTGAGTAGATTCAGAATGATATCTCAAATAATACATGAAACCTGAAATTGGGTTGTTATTGACGGAGAACTATGTATAATTAGTAGAACTGATAATTGTAGTATAATATGTACAAATGTAGATAAGTAGGTATAACTATAGATAACTAGATATAACTCATAACTACTGGTATAACTACAAGTTTGTTCCTATGTTTTGGCAGGATATATACAATGACGAAACACATGGGCGTATATTTTAATTTCAAAGGTCGCATGTATAGTGCAACCCTGAAGACAACAGTGGAGGATATAAGTTTGTCAATGATAGAAGATATGATGTAAAAAGCTTGCGTTAGATAAAAGTATGGTGAAAATGTAATTGAGGTACATGCCTATAGTGGTTTGTATGAGAGAAAAAGTTAACTATTTGTGATGACGAGGATCTGTTTGTTTACCTAAGTCGAGAGTGGGCATAAGTTTGTTTGGTATGAGCTACGACATGTTGCAGCCAAATGATAATGGAATTGGAGCTAATGTCATTACTTTGTACGTAGAAGACGAACAATCAAATCAACAAAAAGAGGTGATAGAGGCGGACAATGATGATGATACAACACGAGATGAAGGTATGGATACATATACCTCTGTGGATACGGTCACCGTTATGAATACATATACCGTTGTGGATATGGATACCGCTGTGAATACATGTGTGAATATGGCAGATAAGTATTTTGAGCAGCCACCTGTAGAAGAATCAAGTCAGTTTATAGAAGAATGGGAAGAGGGTTTGGGTCTGATTAAGCTTCAGGAATTTTTAAGTAAGAAGGAAATCCAAGAGGTGGTGGACAAAGCAGCATTTTGTGAATGCTTTTGTTATGTTACTTAAAATTCAGATCATAGACGATTGATGGTAAAATGTTGTCAAGAAATCTGTCAACTGGGCTGACGAGCTGCAAGGACTCCACATACCAAAATATTTTCTGTTAGAAGGTACACGGGTGTGCATACATGCTCTCGGACTAGTCAAAGTAAAAACAACAACAAGAAGAGAGGCTTAGCAGAATTAATTGCATTTTTAATGAGAAATATCTTGGACAACTGAGAACTCATGTTCCGAGAGATATCATCAATCTCTTAAAATTAAAACTTGGTCTAAAAATATCCTACTCCACAGTGTTGAGAGGGAAAAATTAAGTTGTTTGTGATTTGCGTGGTAGTTCGGAAGACAGCTACAAGATGATGTATAGCTATTTGTACATGTTAGAGTTGGTCAATCCGGGAACAAAAACCAGTGTAAAGTTGGATGAGACAAGTAAATTCAAGTACCTTTTCAGAGCTTTGGGAGCTTACATTTAAGGGCGAAGGGCTTGCGGTCATGAAGAAAGTGATAGTTGTGGATGTCACATGTTTGAAGAACGGATATGGTGGTTACTTTTTTTTCCAAAGCTCAAAATCTTAATCGTCACCGTTATCCCTTTGCGATAGGTGTCCTCGATGGTGATAACATTGTTAGTTGGACTTGGTTTTTCGAGATGCTCAAAAGTGTTATACCTGATTCTTCTGAATTAGTTTTTACGGGCGAAAGAAACCAGAGCCTCATCGCCGATGTAGCTAATGTGTTTCTATAAGCTTACCATGGATATTGTATATGGCATTTGGTCCAGAATGTGAAAGGGCATGCTTGTAACACCAATAAAGCCGTAGTTGCATGGAGATTCACGGAGTTGGCTAGGTAGTACACGGCGGCTGTTTACGCATCTTTTAAGGCGATATGTCCTTCAGCGTACAAGTATGTGGACGAGCATACTGAGAAATACACACGGGCAAGGGATTTTTTTCACGTGATAGGTACAATTTGTACAATAGCAGCAGTGTGAAATCAGTGAATATTGTGTTTAAGGATGCAAGGAGTTATGCCTTAATAGAAATGTTGGATACAATCACAAAACATTTCCTAATTGTTTAAATGAACATCGGATCGGTTGACACCAAACTGGTCCCTCTTGTCGAGATCCACTTGCACGATCTATGGGGTAAAGCTAAAAAAAAACACCAGTTCGTGAGCTAAATAGTGATGAGCTTGAGTATGAGATCAACGACCCTAATGATGGGAAGTTTTATTTGGTGAACTTGATAGCAAAAAGCTGTACTTGGAAGCTGTTTGATTATGAAAAATATCCTTGTCGGAACGGACTTGCTGCTCACTTACATTTGCTTCATATTGATTCTGGTCCTGGTCGTCAACGTGATATCCAATTAGAATATCATGAGTTATGCTCAAAATATTACTGGACGGAACTGTGGCCATTGGCTTATTACAAGACAATTTATTATGTGCTGGACATGTATGATTGGAATATACTAGATTATTTCAAAAGAGCTTCAGATCATACCTCCGGATCGCCTCAAGGGGAAGGGAAAGAAAAAAGATAATAAGAAACCATCGGTTGGAGAACAGCGTAAAAGGACAAAAAACAAAAGACGTGCAAGGCAAAGTTTCGATTTCAGTTGGTTGTTATTTGAAGGGGTCGTTATCCCGGTAAATGAAACTACATCCTTTGTTTGGTTTTGGTTTCTGTGGGTTCCATCCTTTGTCTCGTAAAATTATATATTGGTTTTCTCTTCTGTAACACTAAGGAATACTACGGTTGAATCCAACCTGTTTCTCATCTGAGGGATAAATTATCGACAAGGGTCCCTCTCCAAGACCAAAGTATCCAACAGATTTTGATACCTTTCTTAGGGGTAGGTACTTCAACTGCAAGTCCTTCAAGGTAATTTTAGATTTTATTTGCATTCTCTGTAAAACTAAGTGAAACTACGTGAAACTGAGGGAACACTGAGTGAAACTGCGTAAAACTGAGTAAAACTACGTAAAACTTAGTGAAACTATGTTAAACATGCAGAATTATGGGCTGGAAGAAGAGATTGCAAGATGTTCAGCGCCTAAGGAGGGAGGTGGATGATATGGATGAAGAGATTGCAAGGCTAAAGAAGTTTATTACCCGTCCATGAGATTCTGAATTCGTGGTTCTTTGTTCTATATGTAAACTTTGTCCATTAGGACATCTATGTTATCCACAAGTTCATTATATGTTTTGCTTGAAGGCAAACAAAATATAAGTCTGGGGAATATGATATAGCATGGTTTTTATGAGTTTTGACCATGTTATAAGTCTGATTTTAGAGTCTTCACATTGTATTTCTAGTCGTTTCAGAATCTTTTCAGGTTTAGGTACGCTTTGGATACTTTGAAGATTATGGAAGTATTTGAGATGCAGAACTGGACAGATGCATCATAATTGTAGCTATGGATGGAGGACTTTCCATGGTGCGATTGAGCTCATATTTGGACAGAAGATAGATATTTGAGTGAAATTTATAATGTCACCAATTTGAGGTCAATCAGAATCTTAGATCGAAATTTATACTTGTTTTACTTAAGGTTGATCCCTGACGCGTGGGAAGAAGTTGTCGAAGATGTGAAGTAGTGTCGAACGACACTCAATGGGTGTTGGTTGACACTCATCTAAAATCAGAAAACCTACAGATTTAATGAATTTTCAATAATTACCTTTCCCCAAAGTTTCCCTTATTTAGAGCCCAAGACCTGACCTAACCTATAGATATATTTACTAGACACTATTTAGGCTAAGCTTGATTTGAGAGAAGGATAGAGGAGAAGAACTCCCTTGGGAGTCTTTTTGGAACTTGTGTGGATTTATTTATCATTTATGTTCAGTCTTTGATTATGCTTTCACTGATCTTGCCTGAGTAATCATCTTGCTAGATTTAGTAATTTATATTTCTTAATGTCAAACTGAATTGACTTGCTAGGGTTGTTCATAGATTTCTACACCAGGATTGATTTTATTTCTTGTTGTTATTGTGATTGAAATATCATGAGAGTGTGACTTCCCACCTAGAAATATTAATCGTATGATAATTGGAATAGCAAGAGAGTGTGACCGATAACCTAAAACTAATCATGTTGGACTAAATACTTATTTTCAACGAGAGTTGGTTTAATATTTAGTTAAACATATTTGAATCTTGCTTATTGCTTGTTTGATTCATCGAGTTCACGGTGAGAGTTGAAACTTGATTAAAGTTAGGCATCTGATAGTTTATCGCAGCGAGATTTGTGTTTTGAATCTCTTGTTTGATAAACCCTAGATCAAGTACTTTATCTATCAGCTTTACAATCTATATGTCTACTTACTGCTTTGTTTTATTGCTTTCTACTTTATAGCTTAGCTTAGCTTGAAACCATAAGTATATTGTATGATCTCTACTCTTTGTGGATTCGATTCTTAAGTACTATGATGACACTCTTATTTGAGAGAGAGCTGCTTGAGGTTAATTTGAGCATATCACTAAACACCTTTGATGGCTATGTTAAACCTAACTTCAAACACTAAGTGATCAGGTATGCAGGAAATAGCCACGACCATGAATGGATACAATCAAACAATGACCTTATTTGTGTTTATTTCATCGATCTAAACACCTTAACACCCTAGACTAAGCAAATTGACTACTCAGACATTAACAAAGAAAGTCCAGAGATAGATGATGAAGAATATATGAATAATGATTGCAAGAAATTAAAACAGGGTTCAGGGTTCGTCTCCAAATGTGAGAGATCTTTCTCCCTTACAAAGAAGCAAATCGCAAGACCCCCTTTTCAAGATATGTGTTATAAGTAAAAACTGAAGTAAGTCTTCTGAAAAATAAATTAAAACATAATATAAAAGAGGTCGCATGTGGCTGGCAGAAAGAGAGGAAATCCCTAGGGATAATCCCTAATTATTTGGAATTTTCCAAAAAAATCTCAAACTAAGGAGTGACTGCTCCATTCTTTATTAGGCTGCTCCGTTATGGAATCTCCTATTTGTAATCTTTTATGCATGCTTCCATCCAAGTGCTCGACAACCTACTCCAGACCTGTAATGATTCAAAAAGAACTAAAAGGACTCAAAAGAACTTGAAAACACTTTAGAAAACATATATATAATGTGTCAAAAACACAAGAAATCATATCACTGGCTTGAGGCATAGATGTCCGTGAACGAGGGTTAGAAGTTCCTCATGACAATCTGTATTGGATTTACATTGCTAAAGCATGTTGGTGTGCCTCAAAAACAGTGAGAGGGTTGAATTTTTGCAACGAGATTTGTATTTGATATCATAGGCCGCCGATAAACGCGAAACGAGCTGCTCTTCTTTTTCAAAGAGTGTTGTTCAAGCCACCATATGGAAAAATATGTTGCTTATTCATCCACTGAATGAGCTCCTTGTCGTAACAACTGTAGTTTGTTGTAGAGGGTGCATTCATAGTTGTACGGAAGAAAAGCTCTATGCATATGAATTTTGAGCCGTTCCCATGTATCAATGCGCGGTTTACCTGCTTGCCGACGTAATTATTTAACCTGTTGCCACCATGACATATCTCTGTTGTTGAAGCCTGATGCGATTAAAGGAACACATTGATCTCCTGGAATAAGCTTGAATTCCAAGATGTCTTCAATAGCGCTTAACCAATCCAGAAACTCCTCGGTGCTAAGATCTATGGAGAACTCAGGAATCTCAACACGAAATTCTGAACCCAATAGTCCTTTTCAGCCTAAATTTCTCGTCTATTGAGTTGATAATCAGCTGGAGCGGCGACGCGATCTTGGTTATGGAGGTATTGTGGATTGTCATCCATGAAAAGATTCTTGGTCAAGTCATCATCTGAATGGTCTTCTTTGCAAGGATGATTAGCTGCGGGAACAACAAGAAGAACCGTGGTAAGGGCTGTTTCAACTGCATGTAGAAAAGAATCATGAAGAATTGTAGAGTTGTCAAGGGTAGTGCGGAGCTCCTCTTGTTGTTCTTCCGGTGTCTTTTTCCTTGAAGGCATGATGATGGTAAAGAAGCGACGAAAATGTGATGAAGAATGTGCAGAAGTAGCAAAGATCAATGGTCATGATTAAGCAATCAAAACCGTGTAGTCTCTGATACTAACTGGTGTAGCAGCAGAGATATATAGCGCAAAACCTATTGATGATCAGAACACCTAGGATATGTTGTCTTCTCGAGATCATTGACAGTCTAACTCTATCCGAGAACAAGGTTTAAATTTATAAAGATTTTAATATTAATGCAAAGAAGTTGTGACCTTACAATGTCAAAATGTCAAGGCATCAACTTATATAGTAAAACAAAACACCAAAGCCAACTTGACAAGGGATGCAAGACATCCTTATCGATAAAAGAAAGAAAACCAAACGCTTAAAAGAAAATGAAATAAAAGAAAACCAAAGCCATAAGGGAATAGCTGTATGCTACATAAGATAGTGATCGTATTAGGCACAACTTTAGTAAAATATAAGACATTGTTTACAGGATGCTGCATCCACCTCCACGTCTTGACATTATGGGCACCGCCAATGATACCGTTGGCATACCATCAGGTTGGAAGCCTACTGTAGCGCTTAGCGCAGATGGCATATTGTCCTGCTCCTCCAATGCAATTTTCAGCTTCTTCCCCATCTTATCAATAGATCAAAAGGTTATTAAATAAACAAGAAATATCAATTTACAACTATTATATAGTGACGTAAACAAAGATTAATATCTTTTTTACCGTGCTTGACATCTGGTCCATTTTCTCTTGATACGAAGCTTGTAACTTATCTTTCATCAGCGACACCAAATCTGGTGGATGGTTTTTCGATTGGAGTTCCTCATGCTTCTTAAGTAATTTGTGTTGCTCTGCCTGAGATAGGTAGAAATAGGTATAACAAAAATCCTGTGAGGCAATCATTTTTTTAGTGGAAGCTAGAGATGAAGATGCACTTTACCTTAATCTCATGGTACATGTCGTCGGTATATGCCTCTCCATGGTGGGTCTTTTGGATTTTATCTACTAGGGAGAGAAGTTTATGGACTTGCTCTGCCTTCTTGCCTTCATCATGAGTCCTGTTGTCAAACAAAACCATTCGGTTGCCGGACAGTTTTATAACTTCCTGTAATTTTGCATAAATGAGAATCTTAACCCTTTCTCTTTTCAAGAATCATATATATATGTTTAATGCACTCACCCTTATGAAGGCAGGGCAATCTCTACCCAAATACTCTTCCAATGTTTCATTGTTCTCTTCCAGCACATCACCCCCGGTGAAAACGACAATAACATAAGCAAGGATTTGACTTCCAAATAAAGCCTGCAATGTACTAAGTGTGCTCTCTTCCTCCTGAGTCATTCGAGTCCTCGCCGATAAAACTAGGATTACAGCATGTATTCCTCCTTCCGCTAGAGTGAGGCATCTAACGATTTCTTTACTTATAAACTCAGCAGACAACGCTATGTCAAACAGACCTATCCCAGACCATCGACATTATTAAGCAAGCAATACACTATACATACAATTAACAAAATAAGGCTGCTAAATCAATTGTTAGATTCAAGCTTGTTATGGACTTCCAACTTAAAACCAATTGTTTTTAAGTTGGAAGTCCATAACAAGCCCGAATTTAACATGGTATCAGAGGCCAAATCTTAAATACCCTAAACCCTAATTAATATAACCCTATTTCCGACTGGGTATAACTGTATTAAAGTTCCAAGATTTCTGGCGGATTAGAGTCATCATCTCGAGAAGGGGTATTAGAGATAAAGTATCCCACATCGGGAATTCAATGGGATATTAAGTAATATATAAAAGGTTAGGACAAATCCAGTTATCACCAATTGATTTTTAGTTGGAAGCTCATAACAAGCCCGAATCTAACATCAAACTATATAAGTTACTAACTATGTACCTGGAGTATCAATCACATTGATTCTGTGACCATCTTTTGTCACAGCTTCATGTGTCTGGCATTTCATGGTAACACCAGATGCATGTGCTTTGGACACGAAAACCCTCTTTCCAATCAGGCTGTTTCCCGTGGCGCTCTTTCCATTCCCTGTACGACCCACTAAGACTATGTTTTCGACTTGCTTTGAAGAATGACCTTCCTGTTGAGCTCCACCCTTGTTCATCTTCACAAATTTTACACCCTTTTGTTTGATATAAATATAACTATAAATATTAGTTAAAAGCGTTCAGAAAGAACAAGTAAAAAAAAACTCTTACAAACAATACTCGTGATTTTCCATAAATAAGACTGAAAAACAGAGGATAATATATTATGATGAGGACGGAACTTACTTTGAATGCAGAGAATGTCAGAGTCGAAGACGATGAACAACCAAAGATATTTGACAAGTAAAACCATTCGAGTTTAAATAGAAGAAGTCTTCGTCTCCTTTTTTTATTATATTTTTCGTTTATCCAGGAAATTGGCATGTAAAGCCTAACTATATTTTTCGTTTAAGAAAAAACATTTAATTTTGCATATTTTCTATATAAAATCATCATTATCCATATACTTAACTATATTTTAATTAATAAAAATTTAAATTGGAAAATCAAATCAATAAATTCTGCAATGAAATGCTAAAACGACACTTATTTTGCAATAAAATTTGTTTCTCTAAAACGACACTTAATATGAAACGGAAAGAGTAATAATTAATCAACTAACCAAAACCTTTTACTACAATATTCACAATATGTTCCTCATTATATTTTAGCATTTCAAACAAATAGAAATTAAGCAAAAACTACTTATAACAGAATGTGAAAATAGTTGTTTTAGTATAAAACTAAAGAAAACAAGTTAATACATATAATTTTATGCCAAAAAAATAAAAGTTAATACAAATTAAAATATGTGTTCTTATTATAATATTATATATCTCACATCTAAGTTATTGTATTCTTAATTAAGGGACTTAGGTAAATATAGTAAAGAGAAAATGTGTATTTAAATACCAAATTATCTTAAATTCTCCAAAAAAATACAGATTTTTCATTAACCCAAATAAATCACGGTTATATTGACTGAGCTATATGAGATACACCTTTGGTCAACTTAATTTATAGTACCTTTGGTCATATAGTAAATCATATTTCCAATCAACGTAGGGTACCATGAGCACACTATATATTAAATTTACTTAAGCCACCACATAATATTTTCATAATCATGCATAATATTTGACATACATAATATATAATAGATTGAACATGATTATATAATAGAAGATAATAATATATAACCATAAATGTAATTAATTAACATGTTGATATAAAAAATGTCTGTTATTGGCTGAACACTAAATACGACTGTGTTTATACTCTATATAATTATGCATAATATTTATTACATACATACACATATATGATACATGACTTTCTTTACATGTATAATATATATATATATATATATATATATATATATATATATATATATATATATATATATATGTATATATATTATTTGTAGAAGGTAGAAATGTAATTTTTAAAATCTTAAAATTATGTGGACTGTTCACCTAATTATTTATTAAATTTGGTTATAATACGTGCTAATATTCGCAAAAAAAGATTGAATTATATAAATTTGAAAGATTTGTTTTGTTTGGAAAATAAAAAGGAAAACGAAGGGAAATATTGTCTCTGACATCCGTTTTCTCTTGGTGATTCTTTGGCTTTTGGCTCCAACGACGATGGCGTCGGTTTCCCTTCTGGTGACATCGTGTAAGGTGAATGAAAAACTATATTTCAATTTCAAAACTTTGTAAGGTTCATAGAGACATTGAAAATCATAATTTTTAGTCATTAACGAATGAATCAATTTTGTGGTGAAGTTTTGTTTGTTTGGAGAAGCTAAGAAATTTATCTCACAGATTTTCAAACTTTGTAAAGTTTATAGAAACATTAAAATTCATGATTTTTGGTCATTAAAGAGTAGATCATTTTTGTGGTGAAGTTTTGTGCGTTTGGAGAAGCTAAGAAAGTTATTTCACGGATTTATTGTATGAAATCAATTTTTCATATCTGTTCGCTAAGAAGACCTCTCTAGAATTCTTTTTGATGGAGAAGTCTAGAGAAGTCTTCTGATCAATGCATATGTTAGTTTTGCAATTGACATTTTGTGTGGCTTTAGTAGAAGACTTCCCTAGAAATCTTCTAACTTTTCTTTGTTAGCAAAAAACCGAGAACACTTCTCAGATAAACATGTTAGTTTTGCAATTGACCAAAGTTTCTCAGAAATTTGCCTTTTTATATAAAATTTTCCGAGAAGTCTTTTAGGAGAAAACTTCTCCGGAAATCTTCTTAACTGTTAGATGAAGTATTCTCACTGTTGCAAGAAGTATGCATATGTTAGTTTTGCAGCTGACAATTAATAGGAAAAAGTTAATATTAATGAAAAAATTACTTGAGATGTTTTCTAGATTTTTATTCCAAAATGTTGGTTAAACTTTTGGTTACAAGAGAAGACTTCTAGATAACTCTTCTTAGAAAAAGTCAAATATGTTCAATTACAAAAATAACCTACATAAACTTCTTGCGACAGTGAAAATACTTCAATTGACCAAAGTTCTAGAGAGGTCTTCTAAGAAAAAAAATCAAATATTTGCAGAATTTTGGTCAATTGCAAAACTAACATGTTTACTAGAGAAAACTTGAAAAATTCTCTAGAAGTCTTCTCTCGGATTTTCAAAGATTTTTCAAATTTAAAACTAAGTCAATATTTACAAAGAAAGACTTCTCAAGATGTCTACTGTAGAGTAAACTTCTTAATAAGTTTTTCTTTGTAAATTTTCTTTATAATAAGTCTTCTCAGAAAAGACTTCTACATAAATCTTCTACTATAATATTTATTAAACTTCAATTTTCTCTAAAATTAGATGATAATTTAATATTTTCTTGTTAATTCATGTGTATTAATTATTTTTGGGACTCCTGAATGAAACTTATAACTTAATTGTTAATGATTGTGAAGTTACAAATATTCATGTTTATTGATTTTTCTACCTAATGTGAGAAGACTTATTAAGAAGTTTTCTGAGAGAAGACTTATTAAAAAGTCTTCTGAGAAAAGACTTATGGAGAAGTCTTCTATATCAGTTTTTGTAAAAAATTTATTTTCAAAAGTGTAAAGTAACTTCTATATATGTTTTTAACTTTCAAAAGTGTTAAGTAACTTCAAAAATATCAATTCATGTGGTTTAATGTGTCTTCATAGATTATAAGACATATTTTAAGTAAATTTGACTAAGATTTCTTGAGAAATATTCTCTTTTAGTTTTAGTAAGTTTGACTAAGTTTATGTGTTTGTGTTTGCTATTGAAGTTGTATCAATAACTTTAATATTTTAAGTCCTTTTGGTAAGATAATATTATAGACATGAACATATTGAAAAAATGTTTTTATTAACATCTCTTCAAGTTTACAAAAAAATCACAACAAAAAAATACATACAAATCACAAAACAAACCATAAACAAAACTATTACATATGGATATAAAGATTGTTCCTCGTCATAAAGTTTGGACTCCCTTTGAGTTAGTGTTTAGTGTTTTCCTTGTTTCCGAAGACTTCAGAAAACTTACACGTTTTCCAAGAAGACTTCTGAAAAGTCTTCCAAAGTTTGACTCAGATCTAAAAAAAACTACATATTCAAAAACGTTCAAATGCCAACAGAGAAAAATTTCCAAAATAAATTTTTGTATGCTTAAAAGATAAATAAACAGTCACATATTCAAAATTTATAAATCTACCTTTAAAGTAGTAAAAATGAGAACCATGTAATGAAAAATATGAAAATAAGATAAATTATTGAGAAAAACATAAAAAAATGAGAAATTGATATAAAATTTAGTGTTTTCCTAACTTCAAAAGACTTCAGAAGACTTAGAAGATTTTGGAAGACTTGAGAAGACTTTAGAAGATTTTGGCTTCAACGACGTTGGCGTCGGTTTCCCTTACGCTGACATTGTGTAAGGTGAATCAGAAACTATATTTTAATTTCAAACTTTGTAAGGTTCATAGAGACATTGAAACTCATAATTTTTGGTCATTAACGAGTGAATCACTTTTGTGGTGAAGTTTTATCTGTTTGGAGAAGATAAGAAAGTTATCTCACAGATTTAATGTATGCAATCAATTTTTTTCCAGATCTGTTCGGGAAGAAGACTTCTCTAGAAATCTTCTCGATAGAGAGTTCTGGTCAATGCATAGGTTAGATAGGAGACTTCTAAATAAAAAGTCAGATAATGTTGAATCTAAATATTTTTAGAATCTAACATATAAAACATATAAAATATATATTCAAATTTTATAGATTTATATTTAAATTAGTGAAAGATGAGAACCATGTAATGTAAAACCTACAAACCAAGATAAATTAATGAGAAAGACATAAGAAAAATGAGAAATTGATATAAAGTTTAGATTTTTCAAGTTAGAAGAGGTTAGAGAGAGGTTGGAGGGTTTTAGAGTGAGAAACATTATATTTTTTTGCTGCCATTTGAGAGGAAGAGAGAGAATGTGTAATTTTTTTTTATATAGAGAGAAAACATTCCAATTAGGTTAAAAATCTTGATTCTGAAAGTCTTTTGAAAGTCTTTCGAAAGTCTTCTAAAAATCTCCTTAAAGTCTTTCGATGTCTTCTAAAAGTCTTATGAAGTCTTTTGAAGTCTTCCAAAAGTCTTATGAAATCTTCGAGTAGAACCCTAAAATTGAAGGTAAAAATTATGGTCCAGTCCGGTTTGGAAATCTTTCCAAAAGACTTTAGTAGACTTTTCAATAAGTATTCTTTACCATTCCTCCATAAGACTTTCCAAAAGGTCTTATGAGAGTTTTCCAAAACCTATAATCAAATAACTAAAAAAAAAAAACTTTCTTAAACTTAAAAAACTTAGAAAAAACTTAAAATCAAGTTATTAGATAATCACTAAAAATATATATATATATATATATATATATATCAATTTTTTATATAAAAAATAAAAATATAATATTTCTTCTCTTTCAAAATATTTTTTATAAAAAATTTAATTTTTTAAAGATCTAATACATGATAAGACTTTTCCTCGAAGATTTTAGAAGACTTAACTCTAGACGGAAAACCTAAATTCTACAAAAATTAGGTGAGAACCCTAAATTTTAATTTAGGCGGAAAGTCTTTCAAACCCTAACTCAATCAAATAACTAACTAAATAGCAAAATAATTATTAAACTTATAAAGTGTTTATTATATACAAAACTAAAGACATGTATGTCGGTTTTTTAAGTTAAGATTCCAAAATCTAACCCTAAAATTACAAACAATATTAATATATGTTACCAATCTATGTTGAAAATAATTCAATTTAATAAATATAAATTTCATCATTTAAAAATATTTATAGTTACATAATTTCAATTTTTTCCTCATCAAAATATTTTTTATAAAATTGTAAAAAATATTTTTAAGATCTACTGTAGTAGAAGATCTCAGAGAAGGAAGTTTTCTCATGCGAAAAACTATAATGGCAAAATTTAATACATATTTTTTTTTGATCATAAGGGATTGTTATAGTTTTATTATTTTCTTGGTTACTTTTGCATTTGATTAAACAAGAGGTATATTTTTATATTTAATACAACATATAAAATTGATAGGAACACACCGGTTTAGCTTACGATGTGTTTGGGAGCCCTCATCCAAAAGAAGTATATAACGGATATCTGTATCTGTTTAATATTAAATCTTAAAGCATTCAGAATTTCTTTCTTATTCTATTTATTTCTTATTTATAAATAGAATAAAAATAGATTCTATATAATATATAGAAATTGGTCTATCGATACAAGTGGTATGACCGATAATTCAGCATCCAAGACCTGGCCGATGTCTACTTCAAATTCAAGTGCAATTCTGAATAATTGGGAATCCCAAATTTTTTTTAATCAGAAAAATCCGAACTGAAATTTTTTTGGCTCAATCTTAAGTGTTGGAAGCTACTGCTAAGGTACTCCCCGACGTTTGAAAAAGAAAAATTTCTAGTATTCGATGTAAAGGAAATACTTCATATAAATACATCTTAAATTGTAAGTTATAATGCATTATCTGCAAATACATATTGTTTTGATGATTTTTTTTTATTATCAGATCGTGTACAAACATTAAGCCATATCCATAAGTGTTGTTTTTGATTATATAGAAAACTAGGAGTGTGTCCGCGCTACGCGCGGGATATTGCATATTTGTCTTATTTAATCGTTGTAATTGTTTTATCTTACGTGAATATCGATGTAGCAATATAAAACCATATCGTTGTCTTTTATGTTTCATTTGTCATTACGACGTTAATTGAAGAAATATTGGAGCTAGCGATCACTAATTTCTGTGGAGAGATTGATACTTAAAAAAAAAAAAGAATTGTTGTTATGTTTGCGTAAGTATCAGAAAGAACATTACAATTTACAACTATTTGAGTATGAATTTAAGTGGTATATTGTATATTAGTTTTGATTTTATTATAATTTATATTGGTAATGAAAATTGCAGTTCTTATTTGGTGATGACATAGTTATGTAATATTTGATTTTATAATTGTTTATTTTAATAATAGGTAGGTAAATAATTATTTGGAACATAAAATTCAATTGAGTTAGTTAAATAGATCTGAATTTGATCTATTTTTTAAATTAGATGATGGGGGCATAGTTATATTTTTATAATGTTATAATAATTTACACATGTAAGTATTAATAGCATCTCTCACACATGGTGGACTTATTAATTTTTTAGAAATTGTTATTTTCTATTGGAGGCACAATTAACCAAAATGTAATTTAATTATCAACTTTAATACACGTTAACATTACTGTAATCATTATTTCTAATAAAAATTCCTCACTCTGATTAACATTAGTACAAACATTTTAGATAGTTAAATTATTTGCATATATTTCTTATGTTTACGTAGTCAACACTTTTAAATATTGATAGCATCTCTCAATCATGGTGGACCTAATGGTTTCTTGGCATTTGTTATTTTAACACCAAAGCCTAATCTAAGCCCAATAATTCAACTGTAATTTTATTGTTATTTTAATATATGTTTATAAGTTATGGATGAACCTAATTATGAAACTTTAAGAATTTTCTAAGATGATTAACTCCTATAAAACTTGGAAAATCAAGAAATAGTGTCAATTTGGAAAATCCTAAAATGTATTCTGGAATCTGATCAATTTTATTATCTAATAAGTATTTCTCCAACAAATTACATTAGTTTTATTAAAAGCAGTAAGAGAACCAAATTTGACCTCTTTTATATATATAGATATTTTCGTAGTCTTAAACCAAAGAAATATTTAATGAAAGTAAAATAAATATTTTATATAATGAATCTTAATAATAATAAAAATGATATTGATAAATTTGCTTTAATCGCTGTAGTTTCTTTCCAGTAATTAGGACTTCTTTATTCAATATAATTTATCAAAGATAATAACATAGAAGTTGATAAAATATATCGTTTCAAGAAAGCTAAAAGAAGTTCTTGCGAAACACAATTGAATTATTAAAAAATATAATATGACAAATACAATTTAAAGAGAAATCAATGATAAATTTTATACCAAATTTTGTTTGGTTTTGCCAATACATTGATACAAACATGATTTTGTTCAACGTTTTTAACACTCTTAGTGTTTTTCCGTATTACAACGAGTTATAGTCACGTTTACTATCTAAACATTTAGAATTTAATGTACCTAAAAACTTACTTAGACCTAAACTATATGCAAATGTGCATTAATTAGTAAAAAAAATGTTTTACTCTAAAATTAATAGAAAAAAAACATAATGATATTTAACATGATAGAATACCTTCATATAATGAATCTAAATAATAAGGGAACATGATATAACAATTTTGCTTTGATCATGGTAGTTGTTTGGCATATGAATATATAACGATTGGCCATTTAGAAAATTAAGAATAAAGGCATATTCTGCATTTTTAAGACAACACCTTAAAACAGAGACTACTTGTAATACAATAAGGTAAAAATATTTTTTATCCAAAATTCAAGAGAATATATTTTAATAATAATTTACATTAAAGAAAGACTTTATATAATAGATATAAAAGTCCATGTTATAATATAAATACGTATACAAATATTGTTTTGTCCGTAATTAAGAAATAACTTAATGATATTCAACATAAAAGAAAGACTTCTTAGAATAAATATAAAAGTATATCAACATGAGATAATAATTCATTTTGATTTTAGTATGTGAAATGACATATGCATAGATGATGACTGGCAATCTATCCAATGAACTTAAAAGACCTCATAAACTAGATCCGAAGTCTTTATTTATAACTTTGTTTTAATAATGGTAGGGGAGGTGCCACACATATATATAAAATTATTGACCAATTAACCTATAAAATTAAACAACAAGCTACAGAGATTAAATAATAAATATTTTATTATAATATCATATGCATCACATAAGAATGATTCATTCTTTTTGACAATAATATAAAAGACACCACTGAGATAGACACAAAAATAGAGAAAATATTATAATGATATTCCCCATAAATTCAAACAGTATATCTAAACATTAAAAATGTAATGTATCTAAAAACTAACTTAAGCCTAAACTATGCAAATATACATCATTTAGTTAAATTGTAGTTTAGTCTAAAAGTAAGAGAAAAAAAACAGAATGACATTGTTTTCCTTTTTTATCATCTAAGTCAATTAAGACTCTGGTAAATAAAGAGGGAACTTCATATCTATTTGGACAAAGTATGACGGTTGCGAATTAAATTAATCAAACAAAGATTAGATTAAATTCAATTTGTTCAATTAAATTCCGAGACCAATTCTCGTTGGTAATAAGAATCTAGCTCAACATGATTTGGTTCATGTAATTGATTACATTCTCGTGTCTCACAGCTATCTTAAGATTCTATGTTCTAGTTACTTACTCTAGAAACTAGTTTGATAGACAATCTTAATGTAGAATATAATGAATAACCCTAACAATTCTATCAATTGGCAGTTTGAGATTAAGCCCTAGAGGTCCCTTAGTCCAATAAGTTTTCTACTCATACATAATCAATGAATAAATAAATTAATAGGTAAAATAGATAGAAAAAACTAGAGTTCCAATACAATTTCTGAAGGAGTTTGAACCTTCTCTCCAAAGCTCTCTAGAAATCAAAAGTGTAGAATGAATGTTGCCTAAACAATAGCTTGACAATAGATATATTGGTTAAAATACGTTAGAAGTTCTTTGCAAATACTAGAAACTTCTTAAAAAAAGTTTAATTGATGAGATTTATTCTACGAAGTCATTTCCTACTTTTAAACTTATTCTCATGTTATTTTTGAAATTTTACTTGTGGATAAAGAGAAATTTAGGGTAGTTGATATGTTTTATAGGTTTTTAGTTTGTTCACATAAATCATTAGGATGCATTTAGAAGTATATAGTGCACATATTTGTCCATTCGTATTTTACAAGGTTTGGAGTGCACAATTGAAAATTGTATATAAATTTAATTGTTTGGATTTTATACAAAAATTGACTTGTGTCAAAATCTAATTGCTTAAGTGACTTGTGCTTTAATATATATATATATATATATATATATATATATATATATATATATATATATATAAAAAAACCAATCCATATTATGAATATGTATAAAAAATTATGTTTCCCCCAAATTAAAGAAAATACATTTTAACAATATTCGACATAAAAAACATTATATAATAGATCTAAAAGTTTAATTTACAATACAATTAAAAGAACATGAAAAATGCAAATGAATATAGTTTTGTAATTGGATGGTTATTAGATATTAATACTCGTCCAAAATGAATCATTTATTTTTAGTATTTTTAATGATGAAACAGAGAAAATTTATATTATATTATACATAAATATTTTTTTGTCTGAAATTAAGTAAAAAAAAGACTTAATAACATTCAACATAAAATAAATATATTGTAAAATAAATATAACAGTAGCTGGACATGAGACAGTAACTTTATTTTTTATTATGGTATGTGCGCTGACGTATGAATAGATGATGTTTGATAATCTAGCTAATGAACTTAAATAAAAGACTTCTTAAATTGGATTAAAAGTATTTATTTATAAATCCATATAAATCTTAAAAAAATCATCCTTCCAATATATTAAAAAAACTCATAAAGCAGAGACTATTTATTCAACAAAGAAAATACTAATTTTGTAATAAACTAAAAAAAGTCTTAATTGTATTAGATTAAAAGGAAATACTTCATCTAATATATCTGAATTTCTGAATTATAATACATTTAAAAAAATAACTTAAACGTATATTATCTTACAATATATATCATTTTGTTGAACATGGTACTATAGGTAGTTTATATAAATACTTGTATAAAATGATTGTTTTGTAAGAAAAGACTGAAATAACAGAACACTTAAACAAATACTACTTATTTGATCATAGTTGATGGCATATTAATATATGATTATTGAATATTTAGACAATTAATTTAAATAAAAAGTTAACAATAATTTTTTTTTAAAAGTTAACAAATTGAAACAATAAAGTATTTACTATAGCTTCATGTACATCACATCTAAGAATGACTCATTCTTCTAAATATATTAGAAAAATTCATAGCCATAGATTGTTGTTAAAGAATGCAATGTAATGTGTTTATTACCAAATTAAATATCCTAATATTGCTTGTAAACTTGGTTGAATGGATTATCATCTTAGGATATTTTAGGTGTTCATTAAACCACTTAATATACAACCCAAATATTTTAGATGTTCATTAAACCAGTTAATATACAACACATACTTTCAAATGCATATCTACTGACAAAAAATTCATATACAACACAAATACTTTAGATGTTCGTTAAACTACTTAATAGTTTAATGACATATATATGCTCCATATATAATAATAGTAAAAGTTATTTTATTCTTAATTAAGGGATTTACGTAAATATAGTAAAGAGAAAATATGTATTTAAATACTAAACTATCTCAAATTCTCCAAAAAAATACAAACTTTTCATTAACCCAAATAAATCACAGTTATATTAGATATACCTTTGGTCAACTTAATTTATGGTACCTTTGGTCATATAGTAAATCATATTTCCAATCAATGTAGGTACCATGAGCACACTAGATATTAAATTTACTTAAGTCACCACATAATAATTTCATAATCACGCATAATATTTGACATACATATAATATATAATAGATTGAACATAATAATATAATATAAGATAATAATATATAACCATAAAATGTAGTTAATTAGCATGTTGATATAAAAATGATTGTTATTGGTTGAACATTAAATATGACTGTGTTCATACTCTATATAATTATGCATAATATTTATTACATACATACACATATATGATACATAACTTTCTTTACATGTAGGCTCTAAATGATGACCAAAAGAATAACTGAGAATAATAAATTCCTTATCATTCCTTACAATTTACACCATCTATAAGGAATAATTGTTATCTATAATTTCTTAACAATTTTTTACATTTAAAGAATAATAAACTACATTTATTTCTTATCAAATTAGAGAAAAGACATAAATATTATATATTCCTTTTATTTTATTCCTCTTGGTTCTTTTCCTTATTATTCTCTATATTCTTTTAATGGTTATCAGTTAGAACCATATAATATATATATTTTTAGTAGGTAGAAATGTAATCTATAAAATCTTAAAATTATATTAACATCTGTAATATGTGTGGACTGTTCACCTAATTATTTATTAAATTTGGTTATAGTATGTGTTAATATCCGCAAAAAAAAAGACTGGATTATATAAGATTTGAAAGATTCGTTTTGTTTGGGAAAAGAAAAAGGAAATATTGTCTCCGACATCCGTCTGCTCTTTCAAAGACGATGAATCGGCACTTGGCTCTAGGGAATCACCTTTTCTCTCGGTGATTCTTTGTCTTTTGGCTCCAATGATGTTGGCGTCGGTTTCCTTTCCGATGACATTGTGTGGCTTCTCTTCGGGTTTTCCCGATTGTTGTTTGAACTTTGCTTCTTCATGACCTCTCTGTTTCTTTTGGTTTCCGGTTTTGATGGGTTCGAAATCAGAAGCAGAGAATTGAAACTTCTTCATTTGAAGTGGAGTTCGTTTGGCTTTAGTCCTGTGGTAATTCAGTTGACTTTTGGTCGATGATCTTTGGTCGGATCTTCTCGATTTTGTTCTATGTCAATCAAAAGTTTTTGGATTTTTGGTTAAAACGGTGTGGCGGTGGTTATTTCTCTTCCAAATCTTGTCTTGGCGGAGCTCTATGAATAACTTCTTATTTTTGGTTTGGTTATGGTGGACTTTCGATTAGAGCTCTAACAGATGTGGATGCTAATGAAGTTTGGTGGCTGGTTGTTGTTTGGGCACATGTCTCTCCTCGCCAAAACTTAACGCGTGAAGGTTCTTCGACTGTTTTTGGTATTATTTACAGATGTTGGACTTGTTTAATAATAACATATGACAAAAAAAGAACATAATAATATAATATAAGATAATAATATATATAACCACAAAATGTAATTAATTAACATGCTGATATAAAATTGTTTGTTATTGGCAACTGTTATTAGTCATTTACTCCGTATTAAATTTGGTTATAGTATATGTTAATATCCGCACAAAAAAAAAAAAAAAGATTGGAGTCTAATAAGAATTTAAAGATTCGTTTTGTTGGGAAAAGATAAAGGAAAACAAAAGGAAATACTTCATAACTCACTCGACTTAAACAAAGACGCGCAATATGACTTTTCTTGTCCAATGAGAACAAAAAAATATAATAATAATAAAAAAGAGACTTTCAGCAGTTATTTTAGTTCTATTTATACTTGGAAACCAGCTTCGTAGATTAACCACTTCTATCAAGCATCTATCTGCGAAAGACTGTGCAATAAAATCAAGTTTGTCCTTTCTTCTTTTCTTTTCTTTTAGTAAACTTCTGCATCAATCAATTCCAAATCCCTTTTATATATAACTCAAGTCCCTTACATATTTTCAATGTAGGATCTTCTCTCCAATAGATTGGTTAATATCAAAGATTATTCACTTGTATCTCATAAATGTGTTGTTACTTTGAAGGGTTAGCTGATAATTAACCATATTTTTGTCGTGATAAATTAAGGTTGAAGGAAACCTCCCCAAATGGCCAACGATCAGAAGAATGCTGAGTCTTTTCCAGTGGAGGAAGATCATAAGAAGGAAGATGTTTCACCTCCAACGACGAATGATCAGAAGAAGGAAGATGTTGCACCTCCAGCGACGAATGATCATGAGAAGGAAGCTGCCGCACAGGAATCACATCCGATCGAAAACATAGTCTTGCTTGGGCGTACTGGGAATGGAAAAAGCGCCACGGGGAACAGCATCGCCAGACAAAAGGTGTTCATCTCGAAACCACACGCAGCAGGTGTAACAATGGAATGCCAGACATTTAGAGCTGTTACACCGGAAGGCCCAATACTCAATATCATAGACACTCCTGGTAAGTTGTGTCATTGCATATTTGATGTTTATGAAAAAAAAATACTTATCTAATGTTGAGTTGGGGGTGTGTAGGTCTATTTGATATGTCGGTGGCAGCTGAAGTTATAAGCAGAGAAATCGTTAGATGCCTAACTCTAGCGGAAGGAGGGATACATGCTGCAGTCTTAGTTTTGTCAGCTAGGACTCGGTTTTCAAAAGAGGAAGAGATGGTACTTAGTACCTTGCAGGTTCTTTTCGGGAGCAAGATTGTTGATTATCTTATCATCATTTTCTCTGCCGGGGATGTGCTAGAGGATGATGGTGTGACACTGGAGGAATATTTGGAAGATTGTCCCGATTATCTAAAGGTCGGTGTTTTGATCTCATTTGTGGAAAACAATCGTTTCATCTTACAACTTATGTATTATTCATTGCAGAGAGTTCTCATATTGTGCGGCCAACGAATGACCCTGTTCGATAACAGAACCAAGGACTCTGTGATAGAACCAAAATAAGGATCACTCTTTCGGTATGGATGATATGGACTCAAATCCGGAAGGATTGAGAACTGATGGATCGAGGGGTGACACAATGGGTTGCGGAATAGCCCAAAGATACTACCAGAGATTCGAAGGCTGCCGGATGTGACGCACCGGTCCAACTCAACGAAGTGTTTCACTTGGAGATGACCTCACCAAGAGAAGTATGAATGTTCTAAGCAAAGAACAATGAGAGAAAACTCAAAAGAGAAGTAAGAAAATCGATGTGTTATTTTATTCATGGGATACTCACTTATTTATAAGGTTTGTGAGTCAAAGAAACATAAAGAATGTTATGGGAAAAGACAACATTGAAAATAGAAAATGCTGAAAACAATACATAGAAAATAGATAATTGACCAGATCTGGTCAAGGCACGAAATCTCAGGTTGACTGGCAAGTGAACCCTTCAAATTCTGTCCAGGTTCATTCTGGTCGTGCAGTTCCATGCTGGGAAGGACAAGGACACACACGGGACGATCCACACAACCCGAATTCGCGAGAACTGAAGATCACCTGATTTGTAAATGGCATAACTCTCACATCTAAACTCCGTTTGATCTGATTCTTCTTCGAGGAGTTTCATAATTAAGTTGAGAACATTATCCAAGCATTTTCACGTGAAGAAAAATCATGGTTTAGAAGATATGCTTCAAACAGTGAATGTATGTCTGTGTTGCTTTTCGGGTGGTCGGGTGGTCGAACCAGCTCAGAAGATTGAACCAACTTGCTCAGCTTGTCCAAGTGAGTGTCAGTCCTGCTCAGCTCGTCAAGGATAGTGTCAGTCCAGCTCACTAGAGTATTCAGCTCGATCAGCTCGATCTGGGGCACATCACTCTGCCAAGCAGATGAAACAAGTCCATGAGCTTCTCAACCTGATCGACCTGGTCAGAAAGCAGAACAGTAATAAACCGTATACCGATGAGATGTACCATAAGATAAAGGTTACACATTTTTCCCATTTATTTTAAAAACAATTATATGCATTAATTGAATCTAGTGTGTTTTAATCTCCGGAACCAAATGGTATCACTCATCAGGAAGAGAATGATAGACACAAGAAAGAACAAGAGGAGCTTGAAGCGAAAGGGCATTCCGAAGAAGAAATCGAAGCTCTAAGGAAAGAGTTAGAGCTAACGAGAGAACAGAACTTCAAGGCAATGACAGAGATGGTATGAACTCCTATTCATGAATGTATACACATGCCCGACTCTAGGGGTGTGCCCAATGTGCTTTTGCACTGGGGCCCCAAAAAATTGACAATTTTAGTTACTATTTAGGGCATGTTTTTCAAATTTAGGACCCTTTCTCAAATTGTTTTATATTGTTCATGCACTGGACCTTCTAAAACATTGAGACAGGCCTGTGTATTTATACACATAGATAACTGCGACATCAACTTGTTATGGTTCTTTTTTCAGATGGAGAAACAAATCAAAATGGCTGCGGAAGCGCAGGAGAAGCTCATGGAGCTCAAAGAGAAATCGCAGCAGCAGCTCTTTGAGCAAAGAGAAAAATCTCTGGAGCAGAGCAACCGTGAACAAAAGGAAATGCAGCAACATTTAAATCAGATGAACGACCAAATGCGTAAGAATATGGAAGATCAGATGAGGAGGGAGGACGCTGGGTGCAACATTCTGTGACCAACCACTGTGCGCTCTCCAGCACCGATTATGGGCTTTTGTTTCAGTTTCTATTTCAATTTTCGTTATTTCTCTAAGTGGATTAGGATATTCGTTGCCTAATCCTTGTTTGTTTTGATTCTTGTTTACATCATACATATGTGCTTTATTATGTGCTTTGTAAGAAGTCACTTCTTTTCTTCTTCTTCTTGTGATTTAATAATTTTAAAAAAAAAACTCGACAAAGAATTTCTTTTTTTCATTTTTTTCTTAAGAAGCTTTCATTAAAATTGTAAATAAAGAAATAAAAGAGTTTAAAATCTAAAGGGTTAAGTTAACATTATAGCTAAGTCCAGTAATTACCCATTTGAAATCCATCAACAATAAAGTAAAAGAACCAAACCCAAATATATTTGATCGTTAACCATCTTTGAGAAGAAGAGATGATTGGTGTGCTTGAATGAGTCATCTCGTTTTGTGGCTCCAATTGTGAAACACCAAATCCCCTGTAGATTCGCCTCAGTCGCCTATGCCCCACTAAATTAATGAAATACGAAAAGACAAAATTACTTTTTAACTGGGTGAGGAGAAAAAATCGAAAATGGAATTATGGTTAAATCAATTTAAGTAAGCGTCGGTTTGAGATGACTTCTGGTATGGTTTCGGTTCGGTCGATTTTTGTTTTGTTCTCCAATTTAAACTAAAACAAAAACTGAAATTAAAAGGAAAAAGAAAAAAAAAGCTCGCAGCTCGTCATCTTCTCCACCGAGATACTGTACTGTCGGCTGATATCTTCTCTGGCAACGCCGTCGGAGCACTACTTTTCCACCGGCGAGTATTTGTTTGTGGCAGGTCGGAATCAAGGTTAGTTCTTCTTTCCTTCTCGAGCTGCATTGGATAGAAATTGGAATTAGGGTTTGTAATTGGATTTGATGAATTTGGTATGCACATTGGTGTTTAATAGAAGTCATTGTTTTTAGGTCGATTTGTATATGATGCATTCATGTGGTTAAATGAATGAGAGTGAATTGTGAGTAGATTCAAAATGATATCTCAATTAATACATGAAACCTGAAATTGAGTTGTTATTGACGGAGAACTATGTATAATTAGTAGAACTGATAACTGTAGTATAATATGTACAAATGTAGATAACTAGGTATAACTATAGATAACTAGATATAACTCATAACTACTGGTATAACTACAAGTTTGTTCCTATGTTTTGGCAGGATACAATGACGAAACGCATGGGCGTATATTTTAATTTCAAAGGTCGCATGTATAGTGCAACTCTGAAGACAACAGTGGAGGATATAAGTTTGTCAATGATAGAAGATATGATGTATAAAAAGCTTGCGTTGGATAAAAGTATGGTGAAAATGTAATTGAAGTACATGCCTATAGTGGTTTGGATGAGAGAAAAAGTTAACTATTTGTGATGATGAGGATCTGGTTGTTTACCTAAGTCAAGAGTGGGCATAAGTTTGTTTGGTATGAGCTACGACATGTTGCAGCCAAATGATAATGGAATTGGAGCTAATGTCATTACTTTGTACATAGAAGACGAACAATCAAATCAACAAAAAGAGGTGATAGAGGCGGACAATGATGATGATACAACACGAGATGAAGGTATGGATACATATACCTCTGTGGATACGGTCACCGTTATGAATACATATACCGTTGTGGATATGGATACCGCTGTGAATACATGTGTGAATATGGCAAATAAGTATTTTGAGCAGCCACCTGTAGAAGAATCAAGTCAGTTTATAGAAGAATAGGAAGAGGGTTTGGGTCTGATTAAGCTTCAGGAATTTTTAAGTAAGAAGGAAATTCAAGAGGTGGTGGACAAAGCAGCATTTTGTGAATGCTTTTGTTATGTTACTTAAAACTCAGATCATAGACGATTGATGGTAAAATGTTGTCAAGAAATCTGTCAACTGGGCTGTCGAGCTGCAAGGACTCCACATACCAAAATATTTTCTGTTAGAAGGTACACGGGTGTGCATACATGCTCTCGGACTAGTCAAAGTAAAAACAACAACAAGAAGAGAGGCTTAGCAGAATTAATTGCATTTTTAATGAGAAATATCTTGGACAACTGAGAACTCCTGTTCCGAGAGATATCATCACTCTTAAAATTAAAACTTGGTGTAAAAATATCCTACTCCACAGTGTTGAGAGGGAAAAATTAAGTTGTTTGTGATTTGCGTGGTAGTTCGGAAGACAGCTACAAGATGATGTATATCTATTTGTACATGTTAGAGTTGGTCAATTCGGGAACAAAAACCAGTGTAAAGTTGGATGAGACAAGTAAATTCAAGTACCTTTTCATAGCTTTGGGAGCTTACATTTAAGGGCGAAAGGCTTGCGGTCATGAAGAAAGTGATAGTTGTGGATGCCACATGTTTGAAGAACGGATATGGTGGTTACTTTTTTTTCCAAAGCTCAAGATTTTAATCGTCACTGTTATCCCTTTGCGATAGGTGTGCTCGATGGTGATAACATTGTTAGTTGGACTTGGTTTTTCGAGATGCTCAAAAGTGTTATACCTGATTCTTCTGAATTAGTTTTTATGGGAGAAAGAAACCAGAGCCTCATCGCCGATGTAGCTAATGTGTTTCTACAAGCTTACCATGGATATTGTATATGGCATTTGGTCAGAATGTGAAAGGGCATGCTTGTAACACCAATAAAGCCGTAGTTGCATGGAGATTCACGGAGTTGGCTAGGTAGTACATGGCGGCTGTTTACGCATCTTTTAAGGCGATATGTCCTTCAGTGTACAAGTATGTGGACGAGCATACTGAGAAATACACACGGGCAAGGGATTTCTTTTCACATGATAGATACAATTTGTACAATAGCAGCAGTGTGAAATCAATGAATATTGTGTTTAAGGATGCAAGGAGTTATGCCTTAAGACCAATGTTGGATACAATCAAAAAACATTTTCTAATTGTTTAAATGAACATCGGATCGGAAGGACGCCGTGTCTGGATCGATTGACACCAAACTGGTCCCTCTTGTCGAGATCCACTTGCACGATCTATGGGGTAAAGCTAAAAAAAAACACGAGTGTGTGAGCTAAATAGTGATGAGCTTGAGTATGAGATCAACGACCCTAATGATGGGAAGTTTTATTTGGTGAACTTGATAGCAAAAAGCTGTACTTGGAAGCTGTTTGATTATGAAAAATATCCTTGTCGGAACGGACTTGCTGCTCACTTACATTTGCTTCATATTGATTCTGGTCCTGGTCGTCAACGTGATATCCAATTAGAATATCATGAGTTATGCTCAAAATATTATTGGACGGAACTGTGGCCATTGGCTTATTACAAGATAATTTATTATGTGCTGGACATGTATGATTGGAATATACTAGATTATTTCAAAAGAGCTTCAGATCATACCTCCAGATCGCCTCAAGGGGAAGGGAAGGAAAAAAAATAAGAAGAATCCATTGGTTGGAAAACAGCGTAAAAGGACACCAAACAAAAGACGGGCAAGGCAAAGTTTCGATTTCAGTTGGTTGTTATTTGAAGGGGTCGTTATCCCGGTAAATGAAACTACATCCTTTGTTTGGTTTTGGTTTCTGTGGGTTCCATCCTTTGTTTCGTAAAATTATATATTGGTTTTGTCTTCTGTAACACTAAGGAATACTACGGTTGAATCCAACCTGAGGGATAAATTATCGATGAGGGTCCCTCTCCAAGACCAAAGTATCCAACAGATTCTGATACCTTTCTTAGGGGTAGGTACTCCAACTGCAAGTCCTTCAAGGTAATTTAAGATTTTATTTGCATTCTCTGTAAAACTAAGTGAAACTACGTGAAACTGAGTGAACACTGAGTGAAACTGGGTAAAACTGAGTGAAACTACGTAAAACTTAGTGAAACTATGTTAAACATGCAGAATTATGGGCTGGAAGAAGAGATTGCAAGATGTTCAGCGCTTAAGGAGGGAGGTGGATGATATGGATGAAGAGATTGCAAGGCTAAAGAAGTTTATTACCCGTCCATGAGATTCTCAATTCTTGGTTCTTTGTTCTATATGTAAACTTTGTCCATTAGGACATCTATGTTATCCACAAGTTCATTATATGTTTTGCTTGAGGGCAAACAAAATATAAGTCTGGGGAATATGATATAGCATGGTTTTTATGAGTTTTGACCATGTTATAAGTCTGATTTTAGAGTCTTCACATTGTATTTCTAGTCGTTTCAGAATCTTTTCAGGTTTAGGTACGCTTTGGATACTTTGAAGATTATGGAAGTATTTGAGATGCAGAACTGGACAGATGCATCATAATTGTAGCTATGGATGGAGGACTTTCCACGGTGAGATTGAGCTCATATTTGGACAGAAGATAGATATTTGAGTTAAATTTATAATGTCACCAATTTGAGGTCAATTGGAATCTTAGATCGAAATTTATACTTGTTTTACTTAAGGCTGATCCATCTGACGCGTGGGAGGAAGTTGTCAAAGATGTGAAGTAGTGTCGAACGACACTCAATGGGTGTTGGTTGACACTCATCTAAAATCAGAAAACCTACAGATTTAATGAATTTTCAATAATTACTTTTCCCCAAAGTTTCCCTTATTTAGAGCCCAAGACCTGACCTAACCTATATATATATTTACTAGACACTATTTAGGCTAAGCTTGATTTGAGAGAAGGATAGAGGAGAAGAACTCCCTTGGGAGTCTTTTTGGAACTTGTGTGGATTTATTTATGATTTATGTTCAGTCTTTGATTATGTTTTCACTTATCTTGCCTGAGTAATCATCTTGCTAGATTTAGTAATTTATATTTCTTAATGTCAAACTGAATTGACTTGCTAGGGTTGTTCATAGATTTCTACACCAGGATTGATTTTAATTCTTGTTGTTATTGTGATTGAAATATCATGAGAGTGTGACTTCCCACCTAGAAATATTGATCGTATGATAATTGGAATAGCAAGAGAGTGTGACCGATAACCTAAAACTAATCATGTTGGACTAAATACTTATTCTCAACGAGAGTTGGTTTAATATTTAGTTAAACATATTTGAATCTTATGTATTGCTTGTTTGATTCATCGAGTTCACGGTGAGAGTTGAAACTTGATTAAAGTTAGGCATCTGATAGTTTATCGCAGCGAGATTTGTGTTTTGAATCTCTTGTTTGATAAACCCTAGATCAAGTACTTTATCTATCAGCTTTACAATCTATATATCTACTTACTGCTTTGTTTTATTGCTTTCTACTTTATAGCTTAGCTTAGCTTGAAACCATAAGTATATTGTATGATCTCTAGTCTTTGTGGATTCGATTCTTAAGTACTACGATGACACTCTTATTTGAGAGAGAGTTGCTTGAGGTTAATTTGAGCATATCACTAAACACCTTTGATGACTATGTTAAACCTAACTTCAAACACTAAGTGATCAGGTATGCAGGAAATAGCCACGACCATGAATGGAGACAATCAAACAATGACCTTATTTGTGTTTATTTCATCGATCTAAACACCCTAACACCCTAGACTAAGCAAATTGACTACTCAGCCATTAACAAAGAAAGTCCAGAGATAGATGATGAAGAATATATGAATAATGATTGCAAGAAATTAAAACAGGGTTCAGGGTTCGTCTCCAAATGTGAGAGATCTTTCTCCCTTACAAAGAAGCAAATCGCAAGAACCCCTTTTCAAGATATGTGATATAAGTAAAAATTGAAGTAAGTCTTCTGAAAAAGAAATGAAAACATAATATAAAAGAGGTCGCATGTGGCTGGCAGAAAGAGAGGAAATCCCTAGGGATAATCCCTAATTATTTGGAATTTTCCAAAAAAATCTCAAACTAAGGAGTGACTGCTCCATTCTTTATTAGGCTGCTCCGTTCTGGAATCTCCTATTTGTAATCTTTTCTGCATGCTTCCATCCAAGTGCTCCACAACCTACTCCATACCTGTAATGATTCGAAAAGAACTAAAAGGACTCAAAAGGACTTGAAAACACTTTAGAAAACATATATATAATGTGTTAAGAACACAAGAAATCATATCACTGGCTTGAGGCATAGATGTCCGTGAACGAGGGTTAGAAGTTCCTCATGACAATCTGTATTGGATTTACATTGCTAAAGCACGTTGGTGTGCCTCAAAAACAGTGAGAGTGTTGAATTTTTGCAACGATATTTGTACTTGATATCACAGGCCGCCGATAAACGCGAAACGAGCTGCTCTTCTTTTTCAAAGAGTGTTGTTCAAGTCACCATATGGAAAAATATGTTGCTTATTCATCCACTGAATGAGCTCCTTGTCGTAACAACTGTAGTTTGTTGTAGAGGGTGCATTCATAGTTGTACGGAAGAAAAGCTCTATGCATATGAATTTTGAGCCGTTCCCATGTATCAATGCGCGGTTTACCTGCTTGCCGACGTAATTATTTAACATGTTGCCACCATGACATATCTCTGTTGTTGAAGCCTGATGCGATTAAAGGAACACATTGATCTCCTGGAATAAGCTTGAATTCCAAGATGTCTTCAATAGCGCTTAACCAATCCAGAAACTCCTCGGTGCTAAGATCTATGGAGAACTCAGGAATCTCAACACGAAATTCTGAACCCAATAGTCCTTTTCAGCCTAAATTTCTCGTCTATTGAGTTGATAATCAGCTGGAGCGGCGACGCGATCTTGGTTATGGAGGTATTGTTGATTGTCATCCATGAAAAGATTCTTGGCCAAGTCATCATCTGAATGGTCTTCTTTGCAAGGATGATTAGCTGTGGGAACAACAAGAAGAACCGTGGTAAGGGCTGTTTCAACTGCATGTAGAAGAGAATCATGAATAATTGTAGAGTTGTCAAGGGTAGTGCGGAGCTCCTCTTGTTGTTCTTCCGGTGTATTTCTCCTTGAAGGCATGATGATGGTGAAGAAGCGACGAACATGTGATGAAGAATGTGCAGAAGTAGCAAAGATCAATGGTCATGATTAAGCAATCAAAACCGTGTAGTCTCTGATACTAACTGGTGTAGCAGCAGAGATATATAGCGCAAAACCTATTGATGATCAGAACACCTAGGATATGTTGTCTTCTCGAGATCATTGACAGTCTAACTCTATCCGAGAACAAGGTTTAAAGTTATAAAGATTTTAATATTAATGCAAAGAAGTTGTGACCTTACAATGTCAAAATGTCAAGGCATCAACTTATATAGTAAAACAAAACACCAAAGCCAACTTGACAAGGGATGCAAGACATCCTTATCGATAAAAGAAAGAAAACCAAACGCTTAAAAGAAAATGAAATAAAAGAGAACCAAAGCCATAAGGGAATAGCTGTATGCTACATAAGATAGTGATCGTATTAGGCACAACTTTAGTAAAATATAAGACATTGTTTACAGGATGCTGCATCCACCTCCACGTCTTGACATTATGGGCACCGCCAATGATACCGTTGGCATACCATCAGGTTGGAAGCCTACTGTAGCGCTTAGCGCAGATGGCATATTGTCCTGCTCCTCCAATGCAATTTTCAGCTTCTTCCCCATCTTATCAATAGATCAAAAGGTTATTAAATAAACAAGAAATATCAATTTACAACTATTATATAGTGACGTAAACAAAGATTAATATCTTTTTTACCGTGCTTGACATCTGGTCCATTTTCTCTTGATACGAAGCTTGTAACTTATCTTTCATCAGCGACACCAAATCTGGTGGATGGTTTTTCGATTGGAGTTCCTCATGCTTCTTAAGTAATTTGTGTTGCTCTGCCTGAGATAGGTAGAAATAGGTATAACAAAAATCCTGTGAGGCAATCATTTTTTTAGTGGAAGCTAGAGATGAAGATGCACTTTACCTTAATCTCATGGTACATGTCGTCGGTATATGCCTCTCCATGGTGGGTCTTTTGGATTTTATCTACTAGGGAGAGAAGTTTATGGACTTGCTCTGCCTTCTTGCCTTCATCATGAGTCCTGTTGTCAAACAAAACCATTCGGTTGCCGGACAGTTTTATAACTTCCTGTAATTTTGCATAAATGAGAATCTTAACCCTTTCTCTTTTCAAGAATCATATATATATGTTTAATGCACTCACCCTTATGAAGGCAGGGCAATCTCTACCCAAATACTCTTCCAATGTTTCATTGTTCTCTTCCAGCACATCACCCCCGGTGAAAACGACAATAACATAAGCAAGGATTTGACTTCCAAATAAAGCCTGCAATGTACTAAGTGTGCTCTCTTCCTCCTGAGTCATTCGAGTCCTCGCCGATAAAACTAGGATTACAGCATGTATTCCTCCTTCCGCTAGAGTGAGGCATCTAACGATTTCTTTACTTATAAACTCAGCAGACAACGCTATGTCAAACAGACCTATCCCAGACCATTGACATTATTAAGCAATCAATACATTATACATACAATTAACAAAATAAGGCTGCTAAATCAATTGTTAGATTCAGGCTTGTTATGAATTTCCACCTTAAAACCAATTAATATAACCCTATTTCCGACCGGGTATAAATGTCGTAATTAACTCGCTCAACAGAGTATAACTGTCTTAAAGTTCCGAGATTTCTGGCCGATAAGAGCCATCATCTTGAGGAGAGGTATTAGAGATAAAGTATCACACATCGGAAATTCATTGAGATATTAAGTAATATATAAAGGGTTAGAGTCAATCCACTTATCACCAATTTGTTTTAAGTTGGAAGCCCATAACAAGCCCAATCTAACATCAATCTAAGTTACTAACTATGTACCTGGAGTATCAATCACATTGATTATGTGACCATCTTTTGTCACAGCTTCATGTGTCTGGCATTTCATGGTAACACCAGATGCATGTGCTTTGGACACGAAAACCATCTTTCCAATCAGGCTGTTTCCCGTGGCGCTCTTTCCATTCCCTGTACGACCCACTAAGACTATGTTTTCGACTTGCTTTGAAGTATGACCTTCCTGTTCAGCTCCACCCTTGTTCATCTTCACAAAAATTTTACACCCTTTATTTGATATATATAACTGTAAATATTAGCTAATCGATGTAAAAGCTTTCAAAAATAACAAGTAAAAAAAAAACTCTTACAGACAATACTCGTGATTTTCCATAAATAAGACTGAAAAACAGAGGATAATATATTATGATGAGGACGGAACTTACTTTGAATGCAGAGAATGTCAGAGTCGAAGACGATGAACAACCAAAGATATTTGACAAGTAAAACCATCGTAGCAAGTCGAGTTTAAATAGAAGTCTTCGTCTCCTTTTTTATTATATTTTTCGTTTAACAGGGAAATTGGCATGTAAAGCCTAACTATATTTTTCGTTGAAGAACACGACATTTAGTTTTGCATATTTTTATATAAAAACAATATTATCGATACATCTAATTATATTTCAACCAATAAAAAATTAAATTAAAAATTAAAATCAATAAATTTTGCATTGAAATGCTAAAACGACACTTATTTTATAACGAAATATTTTTTTAAAACGACACTTAATATGAAACGGAAGGAGTAATAATTAATCAACTAACCAAAACCTTTTACTACAATATTCACAATATGTTCCTCATTATATTTTAGCATTTCAAACAAATAGAAATTAAGCAAAAACTACTTATAACAGAATGTGAAAATAAATGTTTTAGTATAAAACTAAAGAAAACAAGTTAATACATATAATTTTATGCCAAAAAATTAAAAGTTAATACAAATTAAAATATGTGTTCTTATTATAATATTATATATCTCACATCTAAGTTATTGTATTCTTAATTAAGGGACTTAGGTAAATATAGTAAAGAGAAAATATGTATTTAAATATCAAACTATCTTAAATTCTCAAAAAAAAAATACAGACTTTTCATTAACCCAAATAAATCACGGTTATATTGACTGAGCTATATGAGATACACCTTTGGTCAACTTAATTTATAGTACCTTTGGTCAACTTAATTTATAGTACCTTTGGTCATATAGTAAATCATATTTCCAATCAACGTAGGGTACCATGAGCACACTATATATTAAATTTACTTAAGCCACCACATAATAATTTCATAATCATGCATAATATTTGACATACATAATATATAATAGATTGAACATGATTATATAATAGAAGATAATAATATATAACCATAAATGTAATTAATTAACATGTTGATATAAAAAAAATGTCTGTTATTGGCTGAACACTAAATACGACTGTGTTTATACTCTATATAATTATGCATAATATTTATTACATACATACACATATATGATACATGACTTTCTTTACATGTATAATATATATATATATACACACATATATATATATATATCATATATTATTTGTAGAAGGTAGAAATGTAATTTTTAAAATCTTAAAATTATGTGGACTGTTCACCTAATTATTTATTAAATTTGGTTATAGTACGTGCTAATATTCGCAAAAAAAGATTGAATTATATAAATTTGAAAGATTTGTTTTGTTTGGAAAATAAAAAGGAAAACGAAGGGAAATATTGTCTCTGACATCCGTTTTCTCTTGGTGATTCTTTGGCTTTTGGCTCCAACGACATTGGCGTCGGT
The DNA here is from genome assembly GCA_012274485.2 of Sinapis alba. Lineage (NCBI taxonomy): Eukaryota > Viridiplantae > Streptophyta > Magnoliopsida > Brassicales > Brassicaceae > Sinapis > Sinapis alba. Next base: position 25,477 of record MU106752.1, on the reverse strand, counting down.
TTCCCTTCTGGTGACATCGTGTAAGGTGAATGAAAAACTATATTTTAATTTCAAATTTTGTAAGGTTCATAGAGACATTGAAAATCATAATTTTTGGTTATTAACGAATGAATCACTTTTGTGGTGAAGTATTGTGCGTTTGGAGAAGCTAAGAAAGTTATCTCACGGATTTAATGTATGAAATCAATTTTTCATATCTGTTCGCGAAGAAGACCTCTCTAGAATTCTTTTCGATGGAGAAGTCTAGAGAAGTCTTCTCATCAATGCATATGTTAGTTTTGCAATTGACTTTTTGTGTGACTTTAGTAGAAGACTTCCCTAGAAATCTTCTAACTTTTCTTTGTTAGCAAAAAAACGAGAAGACTTCTCAGATAAACATGTTGATTTTGCAATTGACCAAAGTTTCTCAGAAATTTACCTTTTTATAGAAAATTTCCCGAGAAGTATTTTTGGAGAAAACTTCTCCGGAAATCTTCTTAACTGTTAGATGAAGTATTCTCACTGTTGCAAGAAGTCTACATATGTTAGTTTTGCAACTGACAATTAATAGCAAAAAGTTAATATTAATGAAAAAATTACTTGAGAAGTTTTCTAGATTTTTATTCCAAAATGTTGGTTAAACTTTTGGTTACAAGAGAAGACTTCTAGATAACTCTTCTCAGAAAAAGTCAAATATGTTCAATTACAAAAATAACCTACATAGACTTCTTGCGACAGTGAAAATACTTCAATTGACCAAAGTTCTAGAGAGGTCTTCTAAAAAAAAAATCAAATATTTTCAAAATTTTGGTCAATTGCAAAACTAACATGTTTACTAGAGAAAACTTCTCTAAAAATCTTCTCTGAGATTTTCAAATATTTTTCAAATTGAAAACTAAGTCAATATTTACATAGAAAGACTTCTCAAGATTTCTACTGTAGATTAAACTTCTTAATAAGTTTTTCTTTGTAAATTTTCTTTATAATAAGTCTTCTCAGAAAAGACTTCTACATAAGTCTTCTACTATAATATTTATTAAAGTTCAATTTTCTCTAAAATTAGATGACAGTTTAATATTTTCTTGTTAATTCATGTGTATTAATTATTTTTTGGGACTCATGAATGAAACTTATAACTTAATTGTTAATGATTATGAAGTTACAACTATTCATGTTTATTGATTTTTCTACCTAATGTGAGAAGACTTATTAAGAAGTTTTCTAAGAGAAGACTTATTAAAAAGTCTTTTGAGAAAAAACTTATGGGGAAGTCTTTTACATCAGTTTTTGTAAAATTTGTATTTTCAAAAGTGTAAAGTAACTTCTATATATGTTTTTAACTTTCAAAAGTGTTAAGTAACTTCAAAAATATCAATTCATGTGGTTTAATGTGTCTTCATAGATTATAAGACATATTTTAAGTAAATTTGACTAAGATTTCTTGAGAAATATTCTCTTTTAGTTTTAGTAAGTTTGACTAAGTTCATGTGTTATTTTGTGTTTGCTATTGAATTGTATCAATAACTTTAATATTTTAAGTACTTTTGGTAAGATAATATTATAGACATGAACATATTGACAAAATTCTTTTTATTAACATTTCTTCAAGTTTACAAAAAAATCACAACAAAAAAATACATACAAATCACAAAACAAACCATAAACAAAACTATTACATATGGATATAAAGATTGTTCCTCGTCATAAAGTTTGGACTCCCTTTGAGTTAGTGTTTAGTATTTTCCTTGTTTCCGAAGACTTCAGAAGACTTACAAGTTTTCCAAGAAGACTTCTGAAAAGTCTTCCAAAGTTTGACTCAGATCTAAAAAAAACTACATGTTCAAAAACGTTCAAATTCCAACAAAGAAAAATTTCAAAAATAAATTTTTGTATGCTTAAAAGATAAATAAACAGTCATATATTCAAAATTTATAAATCTACCTTTAAAGTAGTAAAAAATGAGATCCATGTAATGAAAAATATGAAAATAAGATAAAATATTGAGAAAAACATAAGAAAAATGAGAAATTGATATAAAATTTAGTGTTTTCCTAACTTCAAAAGACTTCAGAAGACTTAGAAGATTTTGGAAGACTTGAGAAGACTTTAGAAGATTTTGGCTTCAACGATGTTGGCGTCGGTTTCCCTTATGCTGACATTGTGTAAGGTGAATCAGAAACTATATTTTAATTTCAAACTTTGTAAGGTTCATAGAGACATTGAAACACATAATTTTTGGTCATTAACGAGTGAATCACTTTTGTGGTGAAGTTTTATCTGTTTGGAGAAGCTAAGAAAGTTATCTCACAGATTTAATGTATGCAATCAATTTTTTTCCAGATCTGTTCGAGAAGAAGACTTCTCTAGAAATCTTCTCGATAGAGAATTCTAGTCAATGCATAGGTTAGTTTTGCAATTGATTTTTGTGTCTTTTTAGTAGGAGACTTCCCTAGAAGTCTTCTAACTTTTCTTTATTAACAAATAAAATGAGAAGACTTCTCGGATAAACAAGTTAGTTTTGCAATTGACAAAAGTTTGTCAGAAATTTAACTTTTTATAGAAAACTTCTTAAGAAAACTTTTTGGAGAAAACTTCTCTGAAAATCTTTTTTACTGTTGGATGAAGTTTTCTCACTGTCGCAAGAAGTCTGCGTATGTTAGTTTTGCAATTGACAATTAATAGCAAAAAAAAAATCTTGATTTTTATTCTGGGTTTTTGGTCAATTTTTTGGTTACGAGAGAAGACTTCTAGATAAGTTTTTCTGAAAAAATCAAATATGTTTAATTACAAAAGTAACCTATGCAGACTTCTTACAACGGTGAGAATACTTCAATTGACCAAAGTTTTAGAGAGGTCTTCTAAGAAAAATCAAATATTTGCAGAATTTTGGTCAATTACAAATCTAACATATTTACAAGAGAAGACTTTTCTAGAACTATTTTCTGAGATTTTCAAGGATTTTTTTCAAATTCAAAACTAAGTCAATATTTACAAAGGAATACTTTTCAAGATGTCGGCAATAAAGTAAACTTCTTAAGAAGTTTTCCTTTGTAAATTTGCAATCGCAAAATGAACTAAACGGAAGAGTTCTTAAGAAGTTTACTTTATAGCCGACATCTTGAATCATATGTATTAGTCAATATTGTGACTCCTGAACGGAAGAGTTCTTAAGAAGTTTCCTTTTAATATTTTTTTTTGTTAATTCATATGTATTAGTCAATATTAGGACTCCTGAATCAAAATTTATAATTTAATTGGTAATAATTATGAAGTTACAAACATTCATGTTTATTGATATTTATACCTAATGTGAGAAGACTTATTAAGAAGTCTTCTCAGAGAAGACTTATAGGAAAGTCTTCTATATCAGTTTTTGTAAAACTTATATTTTCAAAAGTGTAAAGTATTATATATATATATATGTTTTTTAACTTTCAAAAGTGTCAAGTAACTTCAAGAATATGAAGTCATGTGGTTTAATGTGTCTTCTTAGATCATAAGATATACTTTTAGTAAATTTGACTAAGTTTTCATGAGAAATATTCTCTTTTAGTTTTAGTAAATTTGACTAAGTTTTTGTGTTATTGTGTTTTGCTATTGACGTTGTATCAATAACTTTAATAATTGTAAGTACTTTTGGCAAAATAATATTGTAGACATGAACATATTGACCAAATTATTTTCATTAACATCTTTTCAAGTTTACAAAAGAATCTACAACTAAAAAATACATACAAATCACAAAACAAACCATAAACAAAACTATTACACATGGATATAAAGATCATTCCTCGTCATAAAGCTTGGAATCCCCTTGAATTTAGTGTTTAGTGTTTTCCTTATTTCAGAATACTTCAGAAGATTTCAGAAAACTTCGGAAGACTTACAAGTTTTCCGAGAAGACTTCTAATGGCCTTCAAAAACGTTCAATGGCGTGAATAAATTTTTGTATGCTTAAATAATAAATAAATAATCACATTATGTTGAATCTACAACTTTTTAGAACTTAGCATATAAAACACACAAAAATACATATTCAAAATTTATAGATCTACCTTTAAAGTAGTGAAAAATGAACTCCATGTAATGATAAATCTGTAAAACAAGATAAATTAGTGAGAAATACATAAGAAAAATGAGAAATTGATATAAAATTTACTATTTTCCCGACTCCAAAAGACTTTAGAAGATTTCAGAAGACTTGGGAAGACTTCTAATTAGTCTTACAAAGTCTGACTCGAAAAACTTACATATCAAAAACATTCAAAATGCATCAAAATAGAAAAAAAAATCAAAAATTAATTATTTATGCTTAAATAATAAATAAAAAGTCAGATAATGTTGAATCTACATATTTTTAGAATCTAACATATAAGACATATAAAATATATATTCAAATTTTATAGATTTATATTTAAATTAGTGAAAGATGAGAACCATGTAATGAAAAACCTGCAAACCAAGATAAATTAATGAGAAAGACATAAGAAAAATGAGAAATTGATATAAAGTTTAGATTTTCCAAGTTCAAAGAGGTTAGAGAGAGGTTGGAGGGTTTTAGAGTGAGAAAAATTATATTTTTGTTGCAGCCATTTGAAAGGAACAAAGAGAATGTGTAAAAAAAATTATATAGAGAGACAAAAAATTCCAATTAGGTTAAAAATCTTGATTCTGAAAGTCTTTTGAAAATCTTTCGAAAGTCTTCTAAAATCTCCTTAAAGTCTTTTGATGTCTTCTAAAGGTTTTATGAAGTCTTTTGAAGTCTTCCAAAAGTCTTATGAAATCTTCGAGTAGAACCCTAAAATTGAAGGTAAAAATTATGGTCCAGTCCGGTTTGGAAATCTTTCCAAAAGACTTTAGTAGACTTCTCAATAAGTATTACAGTGAAACCTCTATAAATTAATAATGTTGGGACTATACCAAAACTATATTTTTTATAGAGATTATTAATTTATCGATATACTAATTGAACCAAAAACTCAATTTGGGACTATAAAACTATATTTTTTTATTTTTTATAGAGATTATTAATTTATCGATATACTAATTGAACCAAAAACTCAATTTGGGACTATAAAACTATAATATTTTATAGAGATTTTTAGTGTATATTAATTTATAGAGTATTAATTTAAAGATGTTATACTGTATTTACCATTCCTCCATAAGACTTTCCAAAAGGTCTTATGAGAGTTTTCCAAACCCTATAATCAAATAACTAAAAAAAAATACTTTCTTAAACTTAAAAAACTTAAAAAAATACTTAAAATTAAGTTATTAGATAGTCACTAATATATATATATATATATATATCAATTTTTTATATAAAAAATAAAAATATAAGATTTTTTCTCTTTTAAAATATTTTTTATAAAAATTTTAATTTTTTAAAGATCTAATACATGATAAGACTTCTCCTAGAAGATTTTTAGAAGATTTAACTCTAGACGGAAAACCTAAATTCTACATAAATTTAGGTGAGAACCTAAATTTTAATTTAGGCGGGAAGTCTTTCAAACTCTAACTCAATCAAATAACTAACTAAATAGCAAAAATAATTATTGAACTTATAAAATGTTTAATATATACAAAACTAAAGACATGTATGTCGGGTTTTTAAGTTAAGATTCCAAAATCTAACCCTAAAAATACAAACAATACTAATATATGTTACCAAACCCTAAACCCTAAACCAAAAACTATCATGACTCAATCTACATCCATTACTCTATGTTGAAAACAATTCAATTTTAATAAATATAAATTTAATCATTTAAAAATATTTATAGTTACATAATTTCAATTTTTTTCTTATCAAAATATTTTTTATAAAATTTATAAAATTATTTTTAAGATCTACTGTAGTAGAAGATCTCAGAGAAGGAAGTCTTCTCATGCAAAAAACTATAATGGCAAAATTTAATACATATTTTTTTATCATAAGGGATTGTTATAGTTTCATTATTTTTTAGTTACTTTTGCATTTGATTAAACAAGAGATATATTTATATATTTAATACAACATATAAAATTGATAGGAACGTTTGAAAAAATATATTTCTAGTATTCGATGTAAAGGAAATACTTCATATAAATACATCTTAAATTGTAAGTTATAATGCATTATCTGCAAATACATATTGTTTTGATGATTTTTTTTATCATCAGATCGTGTACAAACATTAAGCCATATCCATAAGTGTTGTTTTTGATTATATAGAAAATATTTTCGTAGTCTTAAACCAAAGAAATATTTAATGAAAGTAAAATAAATATTTTATATAATGAATCTTAATAATAAAAAAATGATATTGATAATTTTGCTTTAATCGCTGTAGTTTCTTTCCATTAATTAGGACTTCTTTATTCAATATAGTTTATCAAAGATAATAACATAGAAGTTGATAAAATATATCGTTTCAAAAAAGCTAAAAGAAGTTCTTGCGAAACACAATTGAATTATTAAAAAATATAATATGACAAATACAATTTAAAGAGAAATCAATGATAAATTTTATACCAAATTTTGTTTGGTTTTGCCAATACATTGATACAAACATGATTTTGTTCAACGTTTTTAACACTCTTAGTGTTTTTCCGTATTACAACGAGTTATAGTCACGTTTACTATCTAAACATTTAGAATTTAATGTACCTAAAAACTTACTTAGACCTAAACTATATGCAAATATGCATTAATTAGTTAAAAAAAATGTTTTACTCTAAAATTAAGAGAAAAAAAACATAATGATATTTAACATGATAGAATACCTTCATATAATGAATCTAAATAATAAGGGAACATGATATAACAATTTTGCTTTGATCATGGTAGTTGTTTGGCATATGAATATATAACGATTGGCCATTTAGAAAATTAAGAATAAAGGCATATTCTGCATTTTTAAGACAATACCTTAAAACAGAGACTACTTGTTATACAATAAGGTAAAAATATTTTTTGTCCAAAATTCAAGAGAATATATTTTAATAATAATTTACATTAAAGAAAGACTTTCTGTAATAGCTACGTTATACAAATATTGTTATAATATAACTACATATACAAATATTGTTTTGTCCGTAATTAAGAAAATAACTTAATGATATTCAACATAAAAGAAAGACTTCTTAGAATAAATATAAAAGTATATCAACATGAGATAATAATTCATTTTGATTTTAGTATGTGAAATGACATATGCATAGATGATGACTGGCAATCTATCCAATGAACTTAAAAGACTTCATAAACTAGATCCGAAGTCTTTATTTATAACTTTGTTTTAATCATGGTAGGGGAGGTGCCACACATATATGTAAAATTATTGACCATTTAACTTATAAAATTAAACAATAAGCTACAGAGATTAAATAATAAATATTTTATTATAATATCATATGCATCACATAAGAATGATTCATTCTTTTTGACAATAATATAAAAGACACCACTGAGATAGACACAAAAATAGAGAAAATATTATAATGATATTCCACATAAATCAAACAGTATATCTAAACATTAAAAATGTAATGTATCTAAAAACTAACTTAAGCCTAAACTATGCAAATATACATCATTTAGTTAAATTGTAGTTTAGTCTAAAAGTAAGAGAAAGAACAGAATGACATTATTTTCCTTTTTTATCATCTAAGTCAATTAAGGCTCTGGTAAATAAAGAGGGAACTTCATATCTATTTGGACAAAGTTGATGGCATATTAATATATGATTATTGACTATTTAGACAATTAATTTAAATAAAAAGTTAACAATATTTTTTAAAAAAAAAGTTAACAACAATTTTTTTTTTAAAGTTAACAAATTGAAACAATAAAGTATTTACTATAGCTTCATGTACATCACATCTAAGAATGACTCATTCTTCTAAATATATTAGAAAAATTCATAGCCATAGATTGTTTTTAAAGAATGCAATGTAATGTGTTTATTACCAAATTAAATATCCTAATATTGCTTGTAAACTTGGTTGAATGGATTATCATCTTAGGATATTTTAGGTGTTCATTAAACCACTTAATATACAACCCAAATATTTTAGATGTTCATTAAACCAGTTAATATACAACATATACTTTCAAATGCATATCTACTGAAAAAAAAATCATATACAACACAAATACTTTAGATGTTCGTTAAACCACTTAATAGTTTAATGACATATATATGCTCCGTATATAATAATAGTAAAAGTTATTTTATTCTTAATTAAGGGATTTACGTAAATATAGTAAAGAGAAAATATGTATTTAAATACTAAACTATCTCAAATTCTCCAAAAAAAATACAAACTTTTCATTAACCCAAATAAATCACAGTTATATTAGATATACCTTTGGTCAACTTAATTTATGGTACCTTTGATCATATAGTAAATCATATTTCCAATCAATGTAGATACCATGAGCACACTAGATATTAAATTTACTTAAGTCACCACATAATAATTTCATAATCACGCATAATATTTGACATACATATAATATATAATAGATTGAACATAATAATATAATATAAGATAATAATATAAAATGTAGTTAATTAGCATGTTGATATAAAAATGCTTGTTATTGGTTGAACATTAAATATGACTGTGTTCATATTCTATATAATTATGCATAATATTTATTACATACATACACATATATGATACATAACTTTCCTTACATGTAGGCTCTAAATGATGACCAAAGGAATAAGTGAGAATAATAAATTTCTTATCATTCCTTACAATTTACACCATTTACAAGGAATAGTTGTTATCTATAATTTTTTAACAATTTTTTACATTTAAAGAATAATAAACTACATTTATTTCTTATCAAATTAGAGAAAGGACATAAATAATATATATTCCTTTTATTTTATTCCTCTTGGTTCTTTTCCTTATTATTCTCTATATTCTTTTAATAGTTATCAGTTAGAACCATATAATATATATATTTTTAGTAGGTAGAAATGTAATCTATAAAATCTTAAAATTACATTAACATCCGTAATATGTGTGAACTGTTCACCTAATTATTTATTAAATTTGGTTATAGTATGTGTTAATATCCGCAAAAAAAAAGGCAGGATTATATAAGATTTGAAAGATTCGTTTTGTTTGGGAAAATAAAAAGGAAATATTGTCTCCGACATCCGTTTGCTCTTTCAAAGACGATGAATCGGCACTTGGCTCTAGGGAATCACCTTTTCTCTCGGTGATTCTTTGGCTTTTGGCTCCAACGATGTTGGCGTCGGTTTCCTTTCCGGTGACATCGTGTGGCTTCTCTCCGGGTTTTCCCGATTGTTGTCTGAACTTTTCTTCTTCATGACCTCTCTGTTTCTTTTGGTTTCCGGTTTTGATGGGTTCGAAATCAGAAGCATAGAATTGAAACTTCTTCATTTGAAGCGGAGTTCGTTTGGCTTTAGTCCTGTGGTAATTCAGTTGACTTTTGGTTGATGATCTTTGGTCGGATCTTCTCGATTTTGTTCTTTGTCAATCGAAAGTTTTTGGTTAAAGCGGTGTGGCAGTGGTCATTTCTCTTCCAAATCTTGTCTTGGCGGAGCTCTTTGAATAACATCTTATTTTTGGTTTGGTTCTGGTGGACTTTCGATTAGAGCTCTAACAGATGTGGATGCCAGTGAAGTTTGGTGGCTGGTTGTTGTTTGGGCATGTGTCTCTCCTCGCCAAAACTTAACGCGTGAAGGTTCTTCGACCTAGTCACCATCTTTCTTAAGGTTTATTTTGGTTGTACCTATTTTATGGGTCCTATTGTCTTTTTATAGTCTATGTTTTTGGTCTTATTTATAGATGTTGGGCTTGTTTAATAATAGCATATAACAAAAAAAAAACATAATAATATAATATAAGATAATAATATATAACCATAAAATGTAATTAATTAACATGTTGATATAAAATTGTTTGTTATTGGCAACTGTTATTAGTCATTTATTAAATTTGGTTATAGTATATGTTAATATCCGCACAAAATAAAAGAAAAATAAAAGACTGGATTCTAATAAGAATTTAAAGATTCGTTTTGTTGGGAAGAGATAAAGGAAAACAAAAGGAAATACTTCATAACTCATTCGACTTAAACAAAGACGCGCAATATGACTTTTCTTGTCCAATGAGAACAAAAAAACTATAATAATAATTAAAAAAAAGACTTTCAGCAGTTATTTTAGTTCTATTTATACTTGGAAACGAGCTTCGTAGATTAACCACTTCTATCAAGCATATATCTGCGAAAGACTCTGTGCAATAAAATCAAGTTTGTCCTTTCTTCTTTTCTTTTCTTTTAGTAAACTTCTGCATCAATCAATTCCTACAACCTGTCTCAGGTTTCTGGTGTTGAATGAAAAAGAAACAAGATTATTCACTTGTATCTCATAAATGTGTTGTTAAAAAAAAAAAAAAAATGTGTTGTTACTTTGAAGGGTTAGCTGATAATTAATCATATTTTTGTCGTGATAAATTAAGGTTGAAGGAAACCTCCCCAAATGGCCAACGATCAGAAGAATGGTGAGTCTTTTTCAGTGGAGGAAGATCATAAGAAGGAAGATGTTGCACCTCCAACGACGAATGATCAGAAGAAGGAAGATGTTGCACCTCCAGCGACGAATGATCAGGAGAAGGAAGCTGCCGCACCGGAATCACATCCAATCGAAAACATAGTCTTGCTTGGGCGTACTGGGAATGGAAAAAGCGCCACGGGGAACAGCATCGCCAGACAAAAGGTGTTCATCTCGAAACCACACGCAGCAGGTGTAACAATGGAATGCCAGACATTTAGAGCTGTTACACCGGAAGGCCCAATACTCAATATCATAGACACTCCTGGTACGTTGTGTCATTGCATATTTGATGTTTATAGCGTCAAATTATATGAAAAAATACTTGTCTAATGTTGAGTTGGGGGTGTGTAGGTCTATTTGATATGTCGGTGGCAGCTGAAGTTATAAGCAGAGAAATCGTTAGATGCCTAACTCTAGCGGAAGGAGGGATACATGCTGCAGTCTTAGTTTTGTCAGCTAGGACTCGGTTTTCGAAAGAGGAAGAGATGGTACTTAGTACCTTGCAGGTTCTTTTCGGGAGCAAGATTGTTGATTATCTTATCATCATTTTCTCTGCCGGGGATGTGCTAGAGGACGATGGTGTGACACTGGAGGAATATTTGGAAGATTGTCCTGATTACCTAAAGGTCGGTGTTTTGATCTCATTTGTGGAAAAAAGAGGTTTCATCTTACGACTTATGTATTATTCATTGCAGAGAGTTCTCATATTGTGCGGCCAACGAATGACCCTGTTCGATAACAGAACCAAGGACTCTGCCAAGCAGATGAAACAAGTCCACGAGCTTCTCAACCTGATCGACCTGGTCAGAAAGCAGAACAGTAATAAACCGTATACCGATGAGATGTACCATAAGATAAAGGTTACACATTTTTCCCATTTATTTTAAAAACAATTATATGCATTAATTGAATCTAGTGTGTTTTAATCTCCGGAACCAAATGGTACCACTCATCAGGAAGAGAATGATAGACACAAGAAAGAACAAGAGGAGCTTGAAGCGAAAGGGCATTCCGAAGAAGAAATCGAAGCTCTAAGGAAGGAGTTAGAGCTAACGAGAGAACAGAACTTCAAGGCAATGACAGAGATGGTATGAACTCCTATTCATGAATGTATACACATGCCCGACTCTAGGGGTGTGCCCAATGTGCTTTTGCACTGGCCCCAAAAAAATTTAGACAATTTTAGTTAATATATAGGGCATGTTTTTCAAATTTAGGACCCCTTTGTCAAATTGTTTTATATTGTTCATGCACTGGACCTTCTAAAACATTGAGAAAGGCCTGTGTATACATACACATAGATAACTGCGACATCAACTTGTTATGGTTCTTTTTTCAGATGGAGAAACAAATCAAAATGGCTGCGGAAGCGCAGGAGAAGCTCATGGAGCTCAAAGAGAAATCGCAGCAGCAGCTCTTTGAGCAAAGAGAAAAATCTCTGGAGCAGAGCAACCGTGAACAAAAGGAAATGCAGCAACATTTAAATCAGATGAACGACCAAATGCGTAAGAATATGGAAGATCAGATGAGGAGGGAGGACGCTGGGTGCAACATTCTGTGACCAACCACTGTGCGCTCTCCAGAACCGATTATGGGCTTTTGTTTCAGTTTCTATTTCAATTTCCGTTATTTCCCTAAGTGGATTGGCATATTCGTTGCCTAATCCTTGTTTGTTTTGCTTCTTGTTTGCATCATACGTATCTGCTTTATTATGTGCTTTGTAAGAAGTCACTTCTTTTCTTCTTCTTCTTGTGATTTAATAATTAAAAAAGAAAACTCGACAAAGAGTTTCCCTTTTTATTCCTCAACAAATATTCTAATAGTCAATAATGATGAGTTGTGGAGCATAATCTCTCTGAGAGTAGTCACAACTCCTTTTCTGAAACACTGACTTTCGCGGACATCTCGGGTGAGAATAGACACTCAACAGTAGGCCTGGGCGTATTATCCATAACCTGATTCCAAACCCGACCCGAAATAAGGGTATCAGATCAGTTATGGATCCTTAAAAAACGATGGGGTTTCAACTTTCCATACATTGGACCCTGGGTCGGGTTGGTTTAATCCGATAACCGAAATTTAATCTGAAATAAACCAAACTTATATACCATATATGTTTATTGTGTATACACAACATGCGTGTTAAAGTTCCAATATTTTGTGTCTCCGATCAAAATCATTACACGTAGGCTAAGCGATTCATCTTCTTCCTAGTTTCAAAATCCATAATCTCCTAGTAAATCGAAGAGTAGCAGTCTCTCTCTCATGTTTCAAACCCAAAATCTCGAGCTCCCTCTGTTTCCACCATCTGCAATTTCAAGAAACTAATCCAAAGTTTGTCACATGTCACGAGTCATCTTTTTCTTCCTCTGTTATGAGTCATGAGTCTACAATCTTATTCCTCTTGTTTTGAATATGATTGTTTGTTAGGATTTGAAGGTGCATGTGATGAATCTAACTTAGGATTTTAATTATTTCTTAATCTAAGATTATTCTTGACAATTCGTTTATAATGTTAATCAAATGCTATGTTACTCTTCGGTTTTATTTCAGATGGATTCATCTTCAACTCCAAACAGAGTTACTGACAATGATAACAACTTGGAAGACGATGAAGAACAAGAGCTTCTGACTCCGGACAGTAAAGGCAAGCGTAAAGAATCACCTGAAGCTAGTGGAGAAACGTACAACGCAAAGAAAGCACCTAGGATTCTTCCTGCATGGTCTAAAATCTGGGGACATTTCACAAGAACAAAGGAGAATCTTGAAAAATGTATATGTCACTATTGCAATAAGAAGTTATGTTGTGCTACAAAATCGGGAACATCAAACTTCCTGAAGCATCTTACCGTATGCAAACACTTCAAGGCATTTTCAGAGGGTCAAAGCTTTACTCAGTCCGCCATCAATGCATAAGGAAAGCTGAAGTCTGCAAAGATAAGTGAACGTACTTTTAGAGAAACAACAAATGAAATGATGGTGATAGTAGAGTTACCACTGAGTTTCGTATAAGGTATTGGTTGGAAACACTTATGTGAAAAAGTCAGTTTTCTAAGTTATATTATATAGACATAGTTTGTATTTTGGTCAGTTTATTTTGGTATCTATCGTTGTATTTTATGAGTGTAGATGGAACTACACAAACATGTTTTAAGATGGACATCAACAAGAGACATTATTAAGATGTATCTATAGAGGTAGACTGTTATGAAGAAGTGGTTTAAAGCAAATAAGCAAAGAGTTTCATTGACTACTAATATTTGGGTGGCTCAAATAACGTGTAAGGACTTTAGTTTAAATGAGATTGTTCATTTCTTATGTGTTTGGTTTGATTCTTATGAGATTTTTCCTTTCTTATGTGTTTGTTTTTACTCTTAGGTCTTGTTACATGGTTGTGACTGCCCATTACATTTATGCGTGTTGGCGATTGAAGAAGCTTATCACTGGGTTCAAACATGTCACTGATCACAAAGATCAGACTATTTCAAAAGGTTTTGGTATATTGCTTAGCTGACTGGGAAATAGAGAAGGTATTATGTGTGATTGTAGATAATGCAACGGCTAATTCATTTGCACTAGGAAGATTTTGGAGTGAATTTTTTAGTGTCTAACGAAGCACTAGTTTTAGATGGAGAATTAATGCATTTGAGATGTAGTGCACATATTATCAATCTGATTGTGAAAGATGGAATGGCTGATGCAGATGAGAGTGTTAATGCTATATGTAATGATGTGGTATATGTTAGAACTTCATGAAACAGGCTGACATAATTTGAGCAGAAAGTAGACGCTGGTAAGTGACTAGGGGAAGCTTGCCGTTGGATGTGAGTACTAGGTGGAAATCCACTTATCTGATGTTAATCACATCGATGAAATTTAGAGTAGCTTTTGAGAAAATGGAGCAAGAGGATTATAAGCTGTATAACGATTACTTTGTGGAGATGGAAAAGAGGATAGGTCCTCCTCAGTTCACTGATTGGAGAGCAATAGAAAGACTAGGCAGGTTCTTAGTCATCTTCTACAACTCCACTCTAGGTGTATCTGCATTTACCTCTCTAATAATACTAACAACTGTTACGGGGAAATTGTAACCATAGTTGCTAACCTTATGGATATGATGAAAAGCAGAGACCATGAACTCAAAATAAAAAGGCAGAGGAGATTGTTGGGCCCAATAATTGCCAAGGTCCGAATGCGCCCATTATCGAGATAGGATAGCAAGTTCGACTCGGCCAATAGAAGTAGGGGCCGAGATCGATGCAAGTGATTGAGACATTTGAAACCCTAGAGTCTACACACATCATTCACGACCTCGACCTCGATCTCTTATTCTCTCACTCTTAATAGTTAGCTCTAGGTTCTTAGTTGTTGTAACCCGATATCTTTGTAACCATTGTTTTCAACCAATCTTTATCAATAAAGTCTATTTTTGTCAATCGAAATCTGATTACATAGTTGTGTTCTGAGGATATCGCTTCCCACATTATTTTATTCCCTAGTCTTTTACAAAAAATCATTACCAAATACCTAGTGTGTCTTTTAGGATAAAGAATGGCCTCGTCCTCTACAAACCACCCACATATCAAATTCGTACGTGCATAATGAGAAAGACCAAAAACGATGAAGAGCACTCACCACTCTACTTCGAGCGGCCAACAAAAAAAAAAAGAAACCATAATTTAAAAGAAAAAATTGTATCTTCTACGACTGAGTTCACGTTTACGCCACGAACAGAGGCCAATCGCAGTAAATAGTAAATTCAAGTTTATAAGAACCCCTTCAGTTAAACAAATACGATCAACTGTTAATCCAGGTCCTTGATCAAGCCTTCGGACACAATCCCGCTTCTCACAGCTAAAATCATCGGTAAAAGCTTATTAAAGTTAAAACGTTGATCCAATGTCTCATCAAACTTGAAGCGGATGAGAGGAAGTTTAGCATCTTCAATACAATGAACCTCGGAAACTTCTCCTTTTCCTTTTTAGCAAAAAAAAAAAACTTCTTCTTTTCCTTTCAGCAGATCACGTAAGTCGTTGAAAAAAAACTTTATGTACCAATGAAGAGAAGAATCATTACACTAATTCAGGTTATAAAGAGAAACAGGATGAACTTACAGCGACATGACAAGGACTCCTCACGAAGAACTGAGTCGATGGAAGAAGACTAAGAGCAAATACAAGGAAGAAGAAATAGAGAACAAACACAATGAGTTTTAACCGTGTGAAGAAGAAGAAATCGCCATTGAAGAGAAGAGCAAACTATAGGCGAAGAAAACGAGAGAAAAAATGAAAATTTTAGGTTAACCGTGTGTTTACCCTTTTTATATTTTACCTTTCTTTTTTTACTTATCTATACTATTATTTTTCGCAACGAAACTCTCATGTTTATCGTGTTAACAATAATTAAAATCCTGATAGGATAAAAATGTAGACAAAGTTCTATTGGGACAAACTCATATTCTAAGTGTCATTTTTTCAATTTTCTCTATATTTATTTATTACTGTTGAGAATTCTTCTGTATGATATATATGCAATAACTGAAGAAGTCTTTTGAATAATCTTTAACGTGATCACTTTGTTTTCTGATTAAATCCAAAATTCTTATGAGCATGATGACATTTTTGTTAAAGAGTAGTCATAATCTGTAATCAATGAAATAGATTCAAATCGATCATTGATAAAACCTAATATCATCGATCAAATCAAACCAAGATAAAAGGAAGGCCTAACAGAAACACTAGAAGCCCAGTCCAAACACACACAAAAAAAACTAAAACAATTCAAGATTCAATAACAACGCATGCAAACTCAATTATCTCGGCGGATCCCGTTTCTCCTCTGAATCCATGGGCTATAGTCCGAATCTTATCCACAAGTTCCTGGAGAATAGCTTATCTGCCTTCTTCCATGTCCCACTGTTTTTCATGAATCCATGTCTTCATAGCCACTCAGAGCATGAACAACGGCGTCTCTTACCATAGGGGGGCCACAGAACGCAAGAACCAAGACAAAAGCAAGTTTCAAAGTGGCCAAAGAAAAAACGTTTTTGTGGGTATTTTGCATTGTTCGCTGATCCACTGACACGTGGCGACCCGCAATTGGTTTAATTTATTTATTTTTTTTAATTCAAAAAAACAAAAAAAATAAATAAATAAATAAGAAACCCTAGTGGGCCTCTGTTTTAATCATGCTCTCAGCTCGACTCACAAAAACCCTTAAATATAGTTTGGTAGAGATGCTCACCAACATTTGATCTCAAGATTATAAGCTCATGCACATCATACGGCTTAACAGCAAGCTCCTTTGTAGTAGTAAATAGAGAACCAATTTGAATGATCCAGTACTTGTGAAGACTCTAGGCTCTAGTGAAGGTCATCTCGTAGGTTTCATCTTGAGTGTCTTTGTGTAGTTTGCAAACTTTAAGAAACTTCTCAAAGGAAAGGAAGCCCATGGTTGTTTGTACGAGATCAAAGCATGGTTAAGAACCAGTCTTTTGGTACGCAGCAGCAACATTTTCCACTGATGATGACCACAGAGCCACCAGGATGGTTCGTAAGAGATCACATCTATGCATCTGTATCAGGTCCTAACGCTGCAGCTTGGAGACCTCATCATTATAAGGACAAATCAACCTGCATCTGTACATCATCACAACTATGCATCATGGAGCATCATAACATGTACCAGCAGCACCCAATGGCTAACCGGCTCACTGTTCCAGCTGATACCTATTTCGTTCAGCAACACACTTCATCTTATTACCGTATCAGGAGACCTGAGGCTAATCAGACATGGCATTTCAGGCCTAATCCTACTCTGAGATCATCAAATGGAAGGCCAAGAACATCTTGTCTAATTCGGGACTAACAATTTGTAGTATTGGGACCATCATTGGTTCAACTGGACTGGCACGGACAACACTTTGGCCAAGGAAGAGTTCTCTTTCACATATAGATTTTGATAAATGTTAGTGACTTGTTGGTCAAGGAAGAGTTCTCTTTTGGATAGATTTAGAATTAGATGGATTCAGTTTCAATACTTACCTCAACTAAAGACTGAAACCTCACTCTAGTCCTAAAGCTTCCCTTTTTCCATTGCCCATTTTGTCTAACACGCGCTGTTTAGCTACTTGGGCACGCGCCTTTTCAACCATGTCGCGCGTGTCGGTGTGAGAGAACTTCAGTTTTTCAACGTATTAACTTTAAGAGGTCGTAGTCAACATTAATTAAGCTAATCCCATAAAGAAATAACATTATAATCAGATTGGTTTTGCCAACAATTTAAGTTATCTCTCGCTAATGAAACCCTTTAATCTTAAATAAATAAATAAAAAACCTTTGTTTCTCTGTCTCTAGTTTATTACCATTTTACCATCGCGTCGGTTTCTCATTCCCTTCTTCAGACCGTCTGCAAATCTAAAATACAAAAGATCATCTCTTTACATAAGCTTTTTTGACTTGTTCAGAAGATTTGATGTCTTCCCTGTAAAGCTGTTAGAAGAAGCTTCTCCCCTAGTTTTCATCTGCAGCATCATCAGTCTTTGTCTTGTTATGTTTTGTTTTAAAGGATGCAAGACTTAAACTCTAAGCATAGTTTGGGTTTCTCGAACTCGATTTAGTTAAATTAGATCTGAGTCAGCTTAGGACTAAACAAAGCTTTTTTCTCGCTTGCCATGCCAAAAGCAATCAACTGTACTAAAAACCCTTTTCTTATTGTTCGGTTGGTGCATTGGTTGTTGGTGTTCTTATCTATTAATTAGCTATTGAGGGCTTTGGACATAAACTCTGCAGCAGAATCTCTATTGGGTTCATTTCCTTTCTGGGTTTGTGTACTTCTGGTAAGTTCTATCAACCCTTGTCTTTATTTGTACCTAAAGATTGAGACTTTGGTTTCAAAAAGACAGTTTTGGTTCCCTTGTCTGAATCAATCAGGTTTTATCATTCATTGAATAGGGAATGAAGAAAGTGTATAGGAAGGTGATTTGGATCAGACATTCAGGGTTTAGGGTTTTCAGAGACAGGAAATGGATGTTCCCTTTTCTTGCAAGCTTGGTCTTGTCGGTGACTCTCTTAATGTCTGTCATGTATGCTGGTTTTGAGACTTCTTATGTGGAAGAAGAACCATTACTACCTTTTGATAATGCCTCAGAAGAATACTTTGTAGAATCACATCTGAGAAACTCTATGAACTCAAAGCTGGATTCAAATTCATCAGAGGTTCTTCCTAGGTTAGCTTATCTGATCTCAGGGACTAAAGGTGATAGCCATAGGATGATGAGGACTTTGCAAGCTGTGTATCATCCAAGAAACCAGTATGTTCTGCATTTAGACCTCGAAGCTCCACCTAAGGAGAGGCTGGAGCTTGCTATGTCTGTGAAGAGTGATCCTACTTTCCGTGAAGTTGAGAACGTCCGTGTTATGTCTCAGTCTAATCTTGTTACCTATAAAGGCCCTACAATGATAGCTTGTACGCTTCAGGCCGTGGCGGTTTTGCTTAAGGAGAGCTTGGATTGGGATTGGTTCATCAACCTTAGTGCCTCTGATTATCCTCTCATGACACAAGATGGTTAGTTAAAACTCAAATGACATCTTGATCTTTTGTTACAAAGTTGTGACTCTTGTTTATTACTGAACGTGCAGATTTGTTGCATGTCTTCTCGAACTTGTCTCGGAGTGTAAACTTCATTGAACATATGAAGCTCACTGGGTGGAAACTGTAAGTAGAAAAATCACTAAAGTAACAACTGATTATTCTTGAAATAGTGAAATAAAGATTTGCTTCTCATGCAGGAACCAGAGGGCTAAATCAATCATTGTTGATCCTGGCTTATACCTATCAAAGAAAACTGAAATAGCCTGGACTACACAGCACAGATCAATCCCCACTTCTTTCAAGTTGTTCACAGGTTAGTAGCTTAGCATCTTCTACTCCACATTACATAGGCATGTGTCCTTATGTCTTGTCTCTTGATCTTGCAGGCTCAGCATGGGTGGTTCTGACTCGGTCTTTCCTTGAGTACTCAATCTTGGGATGGGATAATCTCCCTAGGACGATGTTGATGTACTACACTAACTTTGTATCTTCACCGGAAGGATACTTCCACACAGTCATATGCAACACTGAAGAGTTTAAAACCACAGCTATAGGGCATGACCTGCACTACATTTCTTGGGACTATCCACCAAAGCAACACCCAAACTCTCTATCAATGAAGGATTTCGACAAGATGGTCAAAAGCAAAGCCCCCTTTGCTCGAAAGTTCCACAAGAACGATCCTGTATTAGACAAGATTGATAAAGAGCTATTAGGACGCACTCACAGGTTCTCCTCAGGAGCTTGGTGCGTTGGGAGCTCGGAGAACGGCTCTGATCCATGCTCTGTAAGGGGAGATGACTCGGTTTTGAAACCAGGACCTGGTGCTGAGAGGTTAAAGGAGCTTGTTCAGACACTTTTATCTGATGAACTAAGAAGTAAACAGTGTTCATGATGAGAGGTAATGATTATAAACAAAACTCAAAAATTGTACATTGTTGGTCTTTTACTCAATAGATTTGTAGGTTTCTTTATACAAAACGATCATTGTATCTTAAAAATATTTCTAATATAAAGCAAGAACAGTAGAAAGCTACAAATTTCAGCTCAAACTGATCAAGGTTTATGTAAAGGTGTATCTCTTGAACGAGCTTGAGATTAGGTCGTTCATGTCGACAAGTCCAGAGATCAGAGAAAATGGGAAGTTTCTTTTTGAGACAACAGACCATTTAGTGGTGGTTAGATGATTGACATGTAGCTAGAGAAACCTTTTAAGAGCTGGTTTCAAACTAATGTATGAATACTAAACAGACATTGTGTGAGCTGCCTTTAGGAACCAGTCAAGGGTTTAAAGACCAAGGAAGACGTTCTGATGTAGATGGAATGTAACAATGACATTGTGATTTGGACGTGGTTCTCCATTAATTATTAATCACCTTTTTAGTTCTGTGAAAATATGGATCTCACTCATCCCAAAAAAAATCAGTGTAATTAACCCATTAGACACTGGTTTTGGTTTTCGGTTCAGTTTTTTTGAGTTTCAATTCTTTCGGTTATATAGATATATAAAAACTGTTGATCAAAAAAAAGAAATATAAAAACTGTTATACCAAATGCTAGAAAGACAATGCAAAAACAGATGACAAAAGAAGTAAAAGACACATAAATTTAACGTAGTTTATTAGATTGATTATGTCAACAAGCAAATAAGATTTAGTGATTTCAGTGTGTAATTACAGTTACAGAAACACAATGTATATATGGATATCCCACATCTAAAACATATCGCTGAAGAACTTGTGGACTTAGACCCAGTAAAAATGACTAAGAGCATTAAATTTGATATTAAAATTACACTAAATTTGGTTTTTGGCGTCATATTTTTTTGTCATCTCCAACAATAACATCAAATTATATATCAAAAATAATATTATATATTATATATTATTTGATATTTTCAGTTTTAATAATTTTATATTTTTATTTTTAATATTTGTAATTGATCGATATTATTTTATAACATTTCGATATTATGTTTGTTAAATTTTTGTATTTTTAAGTTTTATAAGATTTATTTACATTTTATTTTTTGGTTTAACAATATTATATTTTATGTATTTTTTGCTTAAACATTTTAATGCATTTATTTATTAAAAATATTAGTTATATTCAAAATTACAAACTATTAAATATGAAAAGCATATAAGAAAATAATATTTTTATTTTAATAAAAATTTTATTAGTTAATAATACAAGTTTAACTATATTATAAAATAAAAATGTTATTATAATGTTTGATAAACTAAATAGTATTACATACAATCTGATTAATTAACTATTAAATCTAACTTTAAAATAATTTAAAATATTAACTATTCACTATTGATTAAGTATAATTTAAATAAATATTATAATTTATATTTTAAAATAAAAATATATTACATTGTACTGGTTCTAAATAATATTACATCACACAAATTCTCAAAAACATATTACATAGTATTATATCACACAAATTCTCAAAAACATATTATAAAAAAATTATGATATTTTATTTTTTACAATATGAAGTAAATAATAATATTCATTTAGTAATTTAGTAATTGAAAAAATAATTTAAAAATATAAATAATACAATATATTTATGTTTAGTTACAAATATGAACTAAGTAATAATAACAATTGAACTATATTATTAAATAAAATCAAATAAAATGTGTATTTTAAAGATTTGGTATAGTGAATAGTGTTACACCAAATTTAGTGTAACACTATTCACATTACACTAAAATTGTTGAGATTGTGACAATCTTGGTATCTTGTTGGAGATGAAATTATACCAAATTTGGTGTTTTGGTGTCTTGTTGGAGATGGCCTAAGTAGAATATTGCAATTCATATATATTGTATTGAAATTTAGTTTGATATCGGTTCGGTTCTTTTGGTTTTTGGTATTGTTCAGATACAAAAATCGAAACCAGTTAATATATAAAAGTTAGATTCTATTTTTTAGTTTGAATTTTTGGATAAATTCTAATAATTTGAATAGTCATATTGAATGATTCGAGTTGTTCGGATATATATTTCGGATAAAAATATATGTAATTTAGATTGTTCTAATATAAATATATATATATATATATATATATAATCAGATTTTCTAATAAGAATGTTTAAGTATTTTAGTTTTCAGTTTATTCAAATTTTGAAAAACTTTAGATATACATATGACATAAACCCAAGTGGATTAATTGTAAAATATATAAAATAAGTTGGAGGTAATTAACGTCCTAATATACACTAGAACATTTATAAATTAATACTCTAACAATGTAAAAAATTTAGCAAAAAAATGATAAGATAAATATTTTTTATACATCCTATGTAAATATATAGTCCCAATAATAAAATAATTTATGATTATACATCTAGACATATGTAAATAGATGCATAAATCTAGGCATATATAAATAAGAAAATTTAATAAATTATGAGTTCACTTTTGTTTGTGTTTTTTAAAGTTGGTTTTTCTCTAGAGTTCATATCTAATATTTCATCAATAATTCATGTATTGTCTTTTCGATGTGCATCCAAATATTATAAAGAGTTTTAGAAATGATAAATGTTTCATGATGTGTAATTACTGCCAAAAGTTTCATATTGTCATTTTCAATTTCATCATCAATGTTAAGAACATTAACCACTATTTCTTCTAAAATTTGAACTTCTAATTATGTTTCAATTTCACCTGGATAATCGAGTATGTTAATGACATCCATTTATTATGATAGTTGAGATAATTTATCAAAACTTCAAGTTTATTATTGTTGCTTGACTCATCTTCTAAATCCATTGATATGGCAATTTTTGAACAAAATTTGCATATTATCTATTTATAAACACTAACAGTCAAAATAAAAACTGCATAATTGATAACATTTAAAGCATTGATCTTACATGAATCATATTATCCCGACTTATAGATTTCTAAAATCTCATAATAAAATCTCTTGTGATAACGAATCTTAAACTATCTCATGATTCTAACATCACAAAGTTGGGTTTTTGATGTCATAGTTTGTGGCAATAAGAACAACCCAACATTCACCAATTAGTCAATATTTCTTGGATAAGTTATAAAATTATCTACTCAAACAAAACATTTATACAATGTTTTCTCATATCAAGCTAACATATATAATTTTCAAAAATCACATTTATCATCTAAGCTCTTTTGTTGAAACATTAGTAACAATTCAAATTATCTATCTTCATAGACTTATCATTCAAGCTCTTTTGTAAGATCAAAAATGACAATTCAAGCTATCTACATTGACAATTTTTTAAATAATATGGTTTTGAATATTTTTCAATAACAGTAAAAAATCTTTTCAGACTCATTTTAATTGGAACAAATAATAACCATTAACCTTTCTTTGTCTATTATTTTCCTCCAAGTTGTTTCATTGCAAAAGAATGAGCAACTTGTAATCTATAAAACATTTACAATAGGATGAATCTTAATTTGAATATGTCTACGTACTCTTAGCAAAACCCTTGTCTCAATGGAACGATAAAGTGTCGAGAATCATATACAACCACTTGAAACTATTTGAAACCGATGGATATGTTGGTAAATTAGATGAAGAGAGGGAAAATATCAAATTTTAATGATGCTCTTATTGAACGAATATGCCTCTCTTTCACTCTCTCTTGAATTTCAATTATCGATTCATCAATTTTCTTTTTTCGTTACAAAATGGTTTCTCTTTGTAGCGATTAAAGCGTTGAATGAAGAGGTTAGAAAAGGTTAATAAGTGATGGCATTGAGTGGGAAATTCGATGTGGGTGAACAGGAAAATCTGAAAAATTGATAATAACTAAACGTCTTGTTGATGAGGCGTGTGGAAAAGTTATTGTATTCTCGATTTAGTGGCTTTCTATGAATCTACAAAAAACGGAGATGACCAGAGTAGGGCCTAGAGAGACAAGATCATGTAGGTAGAAAGTGGTAAAGACAAAAAATTATGGTCTTAAGGAAGAAGCATTAACTTCTTTTGGTAAAAAGAAATCTGGAAACAAATATATATAACTTCAGGTAAGTAGCAGCAAAAATGTATCTTTTTGCTTGTGTTGCGATGTGAAGAAGTGGTTGGAGAATTGGGAGAAACAAAAAGGGGATATGTTGTTTATACTGATGCTTCTGTGAATCTGAATCAAAACAATTCTTATATATCTTTGGAATGGTCATTCTTGGAGAAGTGAGTTTGGTCAGTTGATTGCTGATTTAAAGATCAAATTCTTGGATCAAAAACATTGTCATCTCTGCATATTGTTCGAATGAACTTGGTCTTTGGACTCTATACCACCAACACTTCATCTGATTATTATTTTTTTATCGTTTTGTGTCTTTATGCATATATTATATTTGATGCTAATGTGTGATATGACACTTTTGAATTCAGTGTCTTATAGATTTTTAAAAACAAAGTTTTCCTCTTCAACTACTAATTTAAGCATGAGAGATTGAGTCTGGTGTTTTTCGTTTTTTTTTCTTCTTTAAAACGGATCATATACGTACACTTGGATATCATCGAAACATTATACATGTAGACCATGAGAGATATGTATACATAACAACATGTACACGACCAAGCTTACCTTCAGGTTAGAAACTTGGATTTTACGCAATAACAACATGTATACATGTTCCATAATAGACACGAGCATGTGTTTATACACGAAGAAGTTAGTGTACACATAGACAACAAGTAAAGTGGATATGTTTATATAAAGTTTACAAAGGTGGCTTTGCACATATAGACAATACTCTTGAAGGCATCTCATCTTAGAGTTGCTCAACAATACATTTCTAGTATAATCATATACACTTGGGATACATATCACATTACATTATAGTTTAATGTAATTAATATAGTGATAGTCACATCACATTACAACTATAATCACATTATAGTATAATCACATTACAACTATAAGTTTTAGTATTGGAGAAACCAATCAACCGATCTTTTAGAGTGTGTTGGACATTGTACTCTAGTTTTTTTTATTTAAATGAAACATTTTTGGAAGCCACAACTGCAAATCTCTTTAAATGCATCTTGTATTATCTCTTTTGAACTCAAATATTCTTGCATATTTAATTCTTCATTATTAAAACTAGAGGTTTGACCGCGCTACGCGCGGTTTATTTGTCTATAAATTTCTAATATTATATAACATAAAATATCAATTTACAAATAATTAATTATACTCTTTTGTTATATTATATCCTTTATTTGTTTTAATATAATATTTGAAAAATTAAGATGAAGTATTTTGAAAGATTTTTTTTTTTTGTTTTAACATCATTATTTA
>MU106751.1:0-88955 GCA_012274485.2 Sinapis alba | reverse complement strand
AACCAGAGCCTGTCGAAGCCCCAGCCACCAATCACCGTAAACAGCCACCTCTACTCCTTCCTCCTGAATTTCAAAGGCACCAGAATACTCCAACAACCCATAAGACACCCACCAGAACCACCACTACCCCAACATCGAGCCTTAAACCGCTCTTATTTGGAGAGACTAATGGATGATAAACCCGCCACATCCACCAGACCCTGCACGATAATTAAAAGGAGCTAACACCACAGGGCAAGAACCGAAGAACCACACCCTTACTGCAGAAATGCTAGCGACACTCGCTGCCACCGGGAATGAGGACGAAGGTAGACTACAAAAAACCAAGACCACATTGACCCGCATGAGCGACTGACTCTGAGAACTAGAGACTGGCCAAATATCGAACAGGAAAGCTCAATCTAACCAGTTAACCAGACCGCCACCTCTGGTTTAGATGAGAAAAAGAACTCAGCCCTCCTCATAAGCTTGAGAAAGACACCTTCTAGCCACAAGGAGCCTTGCACCCACCTACAAGGAGAAACCACTAGCAGAGAGTAACCACCACCGCAAGGGAGCTTGTCTGAGACCTAAAGTCGACTCTTCATGCATCAGTTTCTCATTGGTGGTGAGAAACATGGATGAATCTGAAGCAGAGATCTAAAAGACGAGAGCCCTCCAACCGAGAATGAGGGAACCTGTCCTTAACACCAGCTAACAGACGCCGGAGGGAGCGAAGATGACCGGAGCACCACCACCGGAGCACAATCGTACTCCATTGAAAGCAAATCTGGCCAGATCTGAGTGATGCCTCAAAGTTAACCCTCGGAAAAACCACCATGCCCCACCCGCACAGATGCACCTCACCACCGCTCCAGATCCCTAACCACTGGGCAGCGACGCCGGAGAAGAGAGTGAAATCACAACAGAAGGCATATCGGCGAGACAAAGGAGTGGGAGAAGAAAGTGAGACAGAGAAGAAGAAGGGGAAGGCAGCCGGTGACGACAGCGACAAACTCACTGGAAGCCGCCACCGGCTGAGCAGCGCAAAGCAAATTAGGGTTGTCGAAAAGTAAGAGAAGACAGAGAGTCTTCAAAAAGTTTCACGGGCTGAGCGGCGCAAAACAACTCTCTTATATGTTACTCTCGACCTAATAAACATTGCATGTTGAGCTAGTTGGATGGCAATTAACATACACAAAGACGTTTTCTTAGAGTTGTGGATAGATGACAAAATTTATTTATGTGTTCTAGATGACTTTAAAAGTGAAGGAAATGGAGAACCAATTTAGGCGCCGTGCCACGGTTTGCAAGTCATTCATCTTTTAAAAAAAACTATTCATCTTCATGTATAGTATAGTTAATTAGTTGTCGTGTCCTACTGAATTTTTTGTCCAACTATATTTAAATCTTTGTTTCTTTTTCTTATTTTGTTAATCAAACTATTTTTGATATTTTGTACATATGATACAAGCTTCAAAGTAAGATCTATTCCCAAATTAACTTTATGTACTATATCAATAATGCATTACTTTTCAATGTTGTCACTTGAATTTAAACTTAAACTAGTGAAAGAGAAGAAGGGCGGTGTTTTTAAAATATGTTTCTTATCATACATATATGCTACCTCATGAAAGATTTAAGAGCATGATATGTTTCTTAGGGTGGGTTTTTTTAACGTAATATAAGAACCGTCTCAAAACTTTAACTAAAAAAATATAATAGACAGTTCTTAAATAAGATATTTAAGAACCGTTTCTTAACTTTTTCTTAGTTAAAGTTAAGAGACGGTTCTTATATTATGTTAAGAAACCCGTCCTAAGAACCATGCAATAATCATGGCCTAACGAATAATTAAAAGGTAACACATGAGTATCTGATTTGATATATTTATTGAAGTTTTTATTTCTTACATAGCGCAAGTTACAGTTCACATATTCTTTAAGTACGACAATATAAGTACATAGCAGTAAGTACTGGTTATACTTGGGATGTATATCAACTATCATGTGCTTGCTAACAATGAATCGACTTGATTCTTCCCAGTAGGACCCTTTTGCCTAATCATAAGACGATACTCGTCGAACCTGATCGGTTTATAAAGAGCAGGTCGGTTCTCGGTTAAGAGTTCTTCTACTGGTCCGATCGGAATATCACTTCTCGGGTTGTAGAAGAGTGCCAAGGAGACTCGATCCATACCGGAATTAACGATCACCTGATGCTCGACGCTTTTGTAAATTCCATTGCTAAGTATCTACAATTTGAGCCAACATAGTACTTGGTTAGTACTTGCATATGATTTCACTACAAGAACTATTGCAAGTATCACATCATACCAAGAAGATTATATGAAGTTGTCAAAAATACTATCATTCTAAAAATGTATGCATTAGCAAATAGAAACAATTAAAGTATTTATATATGTTTTTAGCGATTGGGGGTATATATGTGGACCAAAACCTAACCAATTTCCTAGGTACAATATCAACGAATAGTTTGTTTCGAGTTTTCAAATGAAGTCTAAAAAGTATGGTCATATCTCATATGGTCAAGCAAATTAATTATATATCTATTTCTCAAATTGTAGACTTATTATATTTCATATGGAGATGTTTATATTGTTCTCCGAGTTATGTTGAGTAATTAAAAACCAAGAAGGTATAAACTAAGAAATAATACCTGAACCTGATCTCCAATGTTAACTATCAAAGCATTCGGGACGGATTTAACAGTAACCCAGCAGTCACCACGTCGGACCTGGAGGCCGGAGACATTCTCGTCAGAGAGGACAATGGTGATGCCACCAACGTCAGAATGGGAAGAAAGACCTAAAGTGAAGTGTGGCTGTGGGCATTTTGGATAGAAATTTGCTTTCAGACTAATCCCGATTTTGTCTACTCCTCCAAAGGCTTTCGTGAGATGGTTTGGTTGTAAATCTAAACTTTCTGACAATGTCTCCACTAACCTCTCACACAGTTTCCTCACTTCTTCTCCGTACTGTTCGATCAATTCTCTGCACATTAATTATTTGTTTCCTCCAAATGTTAATTACAATGATCTGTACGTATACATATAAAACGAAAAAAATCATATGATTAGTTAAGTAAAACATTTTCTTAATATTAATATAATATTGGTTGCTTATAGACCAACTATTTGTGAAATTGATTTACTACTAAATTTGTGAACTAACCATCAATACGCAAAACAAACAGTACAAAGTTCGAGGACGTAAAAGAAGACACCAGGTTTACATTATCACATACGTATAATTCGACCAAAAAATGTTATATGTATAATATATTATAAGTAGTTTAGGTTTTGAATAGATTTGTGTTTCACATGGGTATGATGACCACATGAGACGTGTTCACACATCAGACACGTGCCTAAACAAACATATAGATCAGACGGCCATGTGTACGTGCAAAAGAAAAAAAAAAGTTGGTAAAAATCAGATGCATCAACACATAAAAATCAAAACACACACAAGCAGCGTGTTACAAGTTCCCCATGCAAATATTCACCTAGTAACATATCTTTTCCAGTGATTGGTTTCGTCACAAAGCATATATGTATAGACGTAGATGATGAAAAGATGATGAAGAGATTTCAGATTGAAAATATGAAAAT
This sequence comes from Sinapis alba, assembly GCA_012274485.2. NCBI lineage: Eukaryota > Viridiplantae > Streptophyta > Magnoliopsida > Brassicales > Brassicaceae > Sinapis > Sinapis alba. The sequence continues at coordinate 85,343 of MU106751.1, read as the reverse complement.
ATGAAAAACACTTAAGAAAACACGTAAGTAATACAAAAGTGATTTGAGATGATCCACTTGTTGCCAAATGGATTTAAACTAGAAGTCTAGAAAGCTTAGCACTGTAATAAATGGATTGGCTTGAGCTATTATTTATATATTATTAAAATTATTTTCATATATTTAACGTGAGATTTTTTCTCCAATAAAAAATAACAGCCAGTGTCGTGGACGTTTATATAATAACAGATTTGTTAAGACACCTCCAACGACAATTTTTTGGAGAGGTTCTCAATATTTACAAAATAGATAATAAAATTAGGAAAGAGAAAGATCAAAAGTTTTCCTTTTAAAAAACTATCATGACACCTAAAGGACAATTTTCAACATGTAAAAATAAAATTCGTGTTTTTACTAGTTTCAAAAAAAATAAAACATAACCAAATAAATAGATATTAATATTTTTTTTTTTTGAAAAATCAACCGATAGAAATGCTCTTAGACTATAAGAAAAATTTATACTTTTATTTTATATCCAAACTAGTATATCTCCAGTGCTTCGCACAAATATGTTCAATATAGAAGTAACTGAACATAAATATTGATTTTTCTTTTTCAAAATAGTAAAAATTATTAGATATGAAAATTCAGGAAAAAATATTTCTTGCAAAAATACAACTAAAATATTTTTTTGGTCAAATACTAAAATATTAAAATTGCTTTTGTACTGAGGTTGGTATTTCTTGTATATTTTGTTATTTTTCATGTATATTTTTTTGTAATACTATTTTTTTCATTTCTAATGATATATTTATTTCAAAAAATTTGTTTGTGGGAAAATCTACAAATTTGATAACATTATATAAGAAAAAAAACAAGTGTATGTTGATATGAAAGTAAATATAAATAATATATTTATAAGACTAAAAAATATTTAAAATAAAGAAAACTAATCTAAATTAATATAAGAGTACAAAAATATTTATAAATTAAAATTAAAATTGCATTACTCTTTCAAAAAGAGAGTCAACAGAACCATTTCAAAGAAATTAGAAAATGACATTGAATGAATGTAAAACTTCCTTTGCATATAAAAGTTTTCAAAATTGTGTGATCATGAAGTAATGGAAGATATATAAAGAACTTTTGTTTTATCTAAATTTAATTTATATGTCAGTTACGTTTAGTAACTATTCTTTTTTATTTAAGTTTATTTACATTTTATTTTCTCTTTAAATTGCTAAACTATATGTTAAAATTTTATTGGTCAAGAAAAGATATAGGTGATGAAAAAATTCTGAAAAAAACAAATTGATAGTATGTTAAACAAAATTGAGAAAAAGGGTCTTGGTAGTTTATATTTAGACTACTAAAAAATAGGATCTGTAGAGAAAATTTTAATTATTTATTATTATTATTTTATAAATATTTTTCACATGTCAATTATTATTTAATTATTTTTAATTTTTTTCCATATGACAATTTCTGAGTTGCCAAACGACTTGTACTTTAATATATAAGGGATAAGATGAAACTAGTCTCCACTTATAGATCATTAAAAATGAGGAATTTTGGTATAATTTTTATTGTTTAGAAAAATATTTTACTATGAAATAATTAAGTTTAAATTATTAGGTGAAAAAAACTAGATATCCAATAATAATATAACATGTATCAAAGTAGACTTTAATTTATTTACTTTCAACCAATTGAAAGTATTCAACACTTGTGAATCCACATATGATTTTTTTCAGTTCAACACCCACCTTACATTGGTTTTAAAAGTTGAATAAATTATTCAACATGCTCATTGTTGAGAGTCTTGGGACTTCTATAGCAGTGCCAACTAATTAAAGAGATAAATGATGGGACCGTCCAGAGTCTAAATTCATTTTCTCATGTATCTTAATAGTTAAAGTATCTTAATAGTTAAAGTATCTTAATATTTTTATAAAATAAATACATTTATACAAAAAATAAATTTTAAAAGTTGTTCAAATAACTATATATGTACGAGTTTTTTTCGTTACAAAATAAATATTACTGATTAAATTTTAAACATAAAAATATTTAAAGTTTAATTAAACATAAAAAATAAAAGTTAAAATGGTATATGTTACCGTTAGTGTTTTTCAATCAGCAAATGATCATATATTATCTATTCCCTTAAACGGTATAATATATATTTATCACTATTTTACGGCTAATCCCATTTAGAATTTTGTATCACCATCGATCTGGCTAATATTTTATATGTATTTGTGCATATCAGCATATGCATATACCTTATCTTAGGTGGCTGAGATGGCCACTTGAAAGGGTTTCTTATGGAAGATGGCAAGTAATTGAGGAAGAAATAGTCACTCCAATCTAATTTAGCATCTTTCACAACACCAATCTTGCTTCCATAGCCTTCGTACGTGTCGGGTGAGTTTGCGTACTTTCGCTTCACCTCTAGCGGTAAATCAAAGAACTCTCGCCACGCTCCTCTCACTCTCTCCATGAGCCCGTGGTCTACACCATGGTTCACCATTTGGAAGAAACCCCACTCCTCACACGCTTTCCTCACTCGCTTCAGCCCCTCCGGGTTCCTCCACACGTCGCTCATGTCTAGCACGGGGATTTCCATGTCAAGACCGGATTGATCGGAGTTGTAGACCGGTCTCTGATGCGCGGGTTTCACATACCGGTTTGGGACGGTGGTTACGCCAGATTGGGACAAGGCTTGAACTGAAACAATGGGCTCAGGCCAGCTTGCAACCATTTTTTTTTTCTTTTGTGATTGAGAAAAAGGATTAGAAGACTCTAAGGAGAGATGTAAGAGATCTAAGGGAAAGAATGACTGTTTTATTAGATGGTGGAAGAAGCTAGGACGAGTGGGGTATAAATATCGGAAAAAAATTTAAACTTAAATGAAAGGTGAAACAATTAAGGGCAATTCTCTTAAATAGCTCTTTTTAAGTTTTTGTCACAAAAATAGCTCTAAAAAATAAAATGACCAAAATAGACTTTTTTTTTTTTTGAAATTTTGATTTTTTTAATTTTTTTTTTTAAATTTGAAACCCTAACCCCAAACCCACCCCTTAACTCTAAACCCTAAAGTGCAAATTAGTTAACCCTAGGAGTATAAATGCATATAAATGATTTTTTTAGCTTCTAAAAAAAAACATTTTGGTCATTTTCTTCCTTAAAAACTATTTTTGTGACAAACAAGCTAAAAGGGGCTATCCAAGGGAATTTCTCAACAATTAACGACACGATAATATCTTATTCTACTTTTTCATTGTGTTGTGAGATTGACCTAAAACAATTTGCATGTTGGATGATAAATATAAGAAATGTTTTAAAAATTAGAATTATGGATATATGTGGTCTTTTAATTGTCTTTGATGTGGGGGAGAAGGCGAACGAATCTCGGCACCGTGCGATGGATTTTTGCTTTTCTCATTCATTTATTAGTTACTATTTTATCTTCATGGTCCCTTTTAGTTTGTTCTTCACAAAAATAGTTCTTAAAAAAGAAAATAATCAAAATAGTTTTTTTAGAAGCTAATTTTTTTTTATTTGTGCATTTATACCACTAGAGTTAACTAATTTAAACTTTAGGGTTTATAGTTAAAGGGTGAGTTTGGGGATAGAGTTTCAAATTTCAAAAAAAAAAAAAAAAAAAAAAAAAAANTATTTTGTGACAAAAACTTTAAAAGGACTATTTAAGAGAATTGCCCTTTTATCTTTCATTTTTTGTTTTGTAAAAACACTTTATAAAATGTAAAAAAAAATATCATTCACGGATAAATGAGCGGATTTCTCTCCCAGGTACGTTTTTCTAGATAGTTAAGGTAAATCAACTCTTTGCTTTTCCATGGTTTCTTCCTAATCGGTTTTTACCTGCTTTTGCTCAACTCTGAATCTTTGACCGAACCTGAACCTGATCCATCTTACCAATCCCGTTTCTTTTTTTTTTTTCTTTTGGATATCTTTTTCAAATCTGAAATCATTAGAGAGAATCTTTTCCAGGTTCAACTCCCAATTCTTATTAAAGGATCCGACTGTCCACTATAGCTGCTCCCATGGCACCACCCTATTATGTCATTCCGAAGATGCAAGACACCTCCAATGTTAAAAGCTACCTCTTCTAACACAAGGAAAGCTTATATCTTCTCCTGAAAATCATCTTTTGAACAAACTACAACAAACCAAATTCCAATCTCTAAAGAATCCATCCACTAAATCACCAAAATCTACATTGTTTCAACTCCTCTATTCTCCAAGGATCTCTACGCACTACGACAAAAATGCCGCATCACTTCTCGTATACGGAGAAGAGGAAAGGAATCTACACACAACCGACAAAGGCTCCTCTGCTACGTATCAAGGCCCCTAAGATTAACACTTTCCAAACTATTTGAGACAATGAACTAACACTCATAGGCATACTTACCAACTCAAAGGAGCAAAATATTTGAAACTTAATATCATTTTTGAATCGAAGATGGAATGCTAAAGGAGCTGTATCATGCTCTAATTTAGGCCAAAATTGCTTTCAAGTGAGATTCGAGAATAAGTAAGATCTCGATTATGTCCTGGCTCACAGACCTTACCAGTACGCCATATGGATGGTGATTATTCAACATTGGAAGCCAATCATCGCGCCAAATTACCCATCTCAAATTCCATTATGGATAAATTTAAATGGTCTGCCTCTATACTACTAGAGCAAAGAAATGTTACACCAAATCGGAAGAGAGCTTGGTCGTCTGGATGACTTCGAACTTTCATAAATGGCAGAAAGAATCAAAGTTATTATCGGCAGTTAATAATCATTGATTAGAGAAATCATTGTTTATTTTTCCTCTGGTGAAGAGATTATTGTCTCACTAGAGTATGAAAAATTGGCAAACCACTTTCAACTCTGTAACAGCCTTCTTCATGAGGAACACCAATGCCAAAACCAAAGCGATTAAGAGTCGTATCACCAAGTACCAAATAACTTTAACAAACCAAAAAAGGAGGATCGCTTGCACCTCCCTGGGCCACCAAAATCTTCAAGGCGTCCAACTACCAGACATCACAATCTGCAATTGGATCATGCTATCTACAGAAACCTGCGGACTCAGAGAAACTACAACGAGCGTTTGGACAGATATGGAAGACCTTTTGGAATAAGAGCTTCAGAAAAAACTACAACAACTACCTATCAGAGGATGTCTCCTATTAGATCCCCAACATGAAACTCAAAGGAAGAAAAACAGACTGAGAAACTAAGATCCCCCAGTGATTCTCATTCTTATCAAAGAGATTGAAGGAACTCTCCCTTACATCGAAAGAACATCAATGGCCAAGAGCGACATACCATACTGCTCAGAGATGAGTCACGTAAACGCTCCCTATCCTTCTGCAATCCGTCAATTGGTACTCATCTAATGTGGAAGGAGAAGGCTCTTCCAAGCGATGAAGATCACATTAACACTCCGTTTACTACCCAGTACAACCCCTTGGAATCATTGATAAGGAGGTTCAGAAGCTACATGAGAACATCATGACTGAGCTATAGGAGGTGACACTCCAATATGTTAATGTTTTAGACCCGGTGGAGAGCGCTGCAAGAAGACAAATGGTACTAGAGGGTGAAGCTCGCGATTTAAAGGCTAAAACAGCGGCCACAATGCTGGTGGATGCTACCAACATGGGAAATAAGAATGCAATCAACCAAGCTTTCTATGCAACTCTGGAATTGAACGACGAGTCTCTACTAGAAGCTACAAAAGAGAAACCTGAAGCTGTTCCTGTTCTGTTAGAGTCAACTCAACCGGATCAACCGAGGAAAAGCGGTCGACCCCCAGGAAAGAGTACTACAAAGCCTAACCAGCAGTTGTTATGAGGAGCGAGATCCAAAAAAAGGAAAGTAGTAATCTAAATTTCACCATGAGTCAGGAAATCCTACTCTTCTCAAAGCATCATGGAAGGACATAAAGTGTGTAAACGAACCACCAAAAGGAAGAAACCACAAATACCGAAGCCTGCAACATCAAACCCCTTAGGTACGGGTGAAACAGGAGAAACTGCAGGAGCTCCAAAAGCAAGAAAGAAGGGGTAAGGTAGCGGATCATCTCCAACACCAAAATTGGCGGATTTTCACAATCTGCCCAGCTCTCTTCCTTAATTATTCTGAGCTGGAACTGTTGTGGGTTTGGGAATCTCTCTACAGTTCAAAGATTACAGCCTTTTCCTTAGGATTTGTTCTCGTTTGTATATCTTTATTGTATATTCTAGTAAATTCCCATTTTGAAGAAAGATTTTGATCCCAACGTCTTATTTTTATGAAGACAAAAAATCCCCCGGAGTGTATGACTGATAAACTAGATGTTTTAAAATTTGTATCGCAAGTCCATGTACCACCTCATAGTCCTGGAGGAGGGAGTCTAACTCTCTTATGGAACTCATCTATCAAACTTCAAGTTTTGTATTTGTGTGATAACTTTATTGATATTGAGATCGAGTACAAGATTAAGAAGTTGTTCGCAACATTCACGTACGGAGCACCGGAGCAGGCACGATGCAGAGAAGTGCTGCAACGTCTCACAGTGTTCTCTCTAAACATAACTGTCCCTTGGTTCCTTACCGGATATTTCAAAGACATCATCGATAACTCTGAGAAAGAAGGTGGTCCAACAAGAGCGGAAGGCACTTTCATCGACTTCAAAACTATCATGTCTTAATGTGGCCTTTACGATCTTCGGCATTCAAGCAATTATATCTCTTGGAGGGGTGTTCACCACACTCAGACTGTCCATTGCAGATTAGATAGAGCGTTGTCGAATAGCTAATGGGCAGATTTATTTCCGTCGGGTTGATGCTCGTACCTCAATTACAGTGGATCATACCGCATACCCGTCGTCACTTTCTTGGAACCAGATACAAGAAAAAAGAAAGGCCTCTTCTGATATGATTGAAAACTTGGCTCGAAAATAGAGATTCAGTAGAAAGCAAAATCGGAGCGCATGAGTTCCATTTCTAAATGGAATCGAATTCACCATGTTAACAGTCAACTGCAAATCAATAAGGAAAAATCTTGACTTGAGGAAGCTATGACCAGTTTGATCTTAAATGAAGCTTTGATTGCTGATACCAATGCTCGATTAAGGAAGGCATACAACAAGGAGGAGAATATTGAAGAAAACGGAGCCGGACATTATGGCTTGCGTTAGGAGAGAAGAACTCAGGAGGTTCTTTCACGCCACAACCAGACCGCGATGGACGATTAACAAGTTTTAGGTTATTGAGGATAATCAAGGCACATCGGTCTCTGAGGAGCACAAAATTATGAGAGTGATCTCAGACTACTTTGAGAACTTGTTCAAATCCAACAACTTTGTGGTTACATAAATAGTTGAGGAAGCTATCTCACTGTCCATCACTGGTGAGCTAAACATTGGAGTATCTGGAGTACCGTCCGATGAAGAAATTAAATCTGCTATATTTTCTTTACATGTGTACAAGGCCCCAAGGCCAGATGGGTTCTCTGCAGGTTTCTTTGGAACAAATTGGAGCACATTAGGTCCTGCAGTATCACGAGAAATCAAGCTTTTCTTCAGTACCGGACTACTCCCAAGCAACATCAATCACACTCATATACGATTCATCCCGAAGATCCTGTCTCCAAGGATAGTTTTGGGCTACAAACCGATCGCTTTGACCAGTGTGTGCTACAAAATCATTTCGAAGATCATCACCAAGTGGCTACAACCCATGTTGGACTCTATAATTTCAGAAATAAGTCGGCATTCGTTCCAGGCCGAGCAATTACGGATGATGTTATGATTACACATGAAACCCTTAACTTCCTGAAGAGATCTGGAGTGGTAAAACATTACTCTATGGCGGTAAAAATGGACATGAGCAAAGCATACGATCGAGTAGAGTGGAGTTTCATCAAAGCTGTCTTATGCAATCCTATTGAACGGCGAAGCTTAGGGTTATATTATCCTAGACAGAGGGATAAGACAAGACAACCCATTATCCCCCTACATTTTTATTATGTGTAGCCAAATTCTGCCTGGACTGTGTGTGGCAGCACAAAGCTGAGGTACACTAGTAGGGATCATAGTGGCCCGAGGTAGCTCACATTAACCACATCCTATTCGCATATGATACGATGTTCTTTGTCAAGATACCGCAGCGAAGTGTGGACGCCCTTAAATACATCCTGGTCAAGTATGAGACTGCCTTAGGAAAAATGATAAGTGCTCCAAAATCATCCACAACGTTCTCAAAAAGACTCCCTCAGAGGTGAAGTTTAGAGTTCAAACCATTTTGTGAATTACAAAGAAAGGAGGAGTGGTCAAGTATCTCGGCTTTCATGAACATTTCAGAAGAAGAAAGAAATATCTATTTATGTCCATTGTGGATCGTATAAGGAAGAATGCCGCGAGTTGGAGCAAGAAGAAGTTGTCTAGCGCCGGAAAGTTAGTGATGCTCAAGTCTGTTATGTCCGTTAAACCGATGTATGCTATGACTTGCTTCAAGCTACCCCTTAGCCTTATCAAGAGAATCTAATCAGCCCCTCACAAGATTTTGGTGGGATGCCAATCCCGACAAGCGTAAAATATGTTGGGTTGCTTAGTCTGAACTGGCAAAGTCAAAAGGAGAAGGTGAACTTGGCCTTTGTTATATATAGACCTTTATTGTTGTGCTGCTAGCAAAACAAAGTTGGAGAATTGTTGCCAAACCAGATTGCCTTTTGGCAAGGGTTTTACTCAGGGAGTATTGCAAAGATCAACCGTTCCTTAGAGTCTCAGCGTCTACTTCCATATCTCACGGTTGGTGAAGCATACTCTATGGTCGCGACCTTCTACTCGCAAATACGGAGAAAGCGATAGGCAATGGCAGAGATACTTTGATTTGGGATGAACCTTGGCTTTATTCAGCATCACCAACCCGCCCTAAGGGACCGTTTTCTTTCGCGACAAAAGACTTGCGAGTCACAGACCTCATTAATAGTTTCTCAGGTGAGTGGAACAGAGAGCTGATAGATCAAATCATGCCTACCACTGCTACAGAAATCCTCATAATAGAGCCACGCAAACTAGGAAAACCGGATGCTCGGGTTTGGCTCGCAACCAAGGATGGAGAAGTTAACACAAAAACTGGATATTACATAGGACTATGTTTGAAGGAGACGCCGCACATTCAACCTTCTGCTCAGCAACCTTGCAATTGGAATACCGATATTTGGAGAGGTATTTTCTCACCAGAGCTTAGAGTTTTCTTCTGGAAAATTGAAGAATAACAGGCTTGTGAAGATTGAAGATAATTTGACTATTAGTTCTATAAGTGATCTTATTAATAAACTCTCTAACTATGTGTTCTAATACCATTGAAAAAATGTATCTACAACTTTGCCATCTATAACGCATATGTTTATACTTAAATCGTCAATAACTTATTTGTTCACAACTCTTTCATCTATGATTCTACCATCCACGGTTCTACCAACCACATCCACAGTTCGTATGTTAACTTCTTCGTCCACATACATTTATCCACAAAATTTTTTTTTATTAATTATTAAATATATCAAAATGGATTTTGAAATATATATAAACAAAAGATTACATGTGTTTATATTAACCATATTTGTGCATATATTTTTAAATTTGAAATACAAACAATTAAAGATAAAGGGTAAATGAATAATAATTAAAAAAAAAAGTAAAAAGAAAATTACTCTCGCATGTTGAATCTATTTTTTTGATGTGCATCTGATGGCCTAGATTAAAGCTCATCATACTATAAATAATAAAAAATAACTCTTGGATCAAAAATGTCTTTCCAATCGTGTGACTCCTAACAAATCACACTATTCTATAAACGTAACTCTCATTAATAACCTAACTATCTACCTAACTTAACTAATAACAAAAGAGTAACTAGTTCTTTACTTTACCAACTACACGCGAAATATTACACTCAGTTGACGGGTATAATGGTCAAAACATTACCTCGTTTTCATCACTTGTTTGTTGAAAGCAGAATATGTCTAATTGTGTAATAAAAAAGACAAAAGTGTCTTAATAGAACGTTTTAAAAACATGTACATACATTGAATAGACAAAAATCCATTAATTTAATTTGCATTCTTCATATTCTACTTATTTATTTGGTTAATGAATATTTTCAGTCATTTTCTAATATATATATTTTTTGAAAAATCAATTTCTAATATAGCTGAGCTCAATTGTTTTGTTTTTTTAACTAGCTAAACCGTTTTTTCTCTAATCACCTTTCCATTTTGTTTCCATTTTGTACAGTTCATTGGGACTTTTCTTTTTAATACGTACGTACATTACGATGTAAAATAGTGAGTGATATATCATTTACCATAACTTCTTAAAAGACATTTTTTTGTAAAATAGATTTTTTGTTCTTTATAATTCCATCCTTGATTCTTCTTAATTATGTGATAGATAAGGGATCCGTTAAAATGCTTCCAACTTTACGCGCATACTATAAGGAATATTTCCTTTTATCCTATTATATGGTTTTATAGTTAGTTTTTTTTTTTTTTTTTTGTCAGCAATATAATAGACTCATACAGACTCTGTAAACCAAACTGGGAGTCCCTCATCCATATGAACAACCCAAGCCGATTGCAGTCTTGCAGCCCGTGCAAGGCTATCCGCCCTTTTATTGGAAGTTCATGGTACATGGATTAGCTCCGAGCTAATGAAGCTATTTTTTAAGGTCTTTATGTCTTGCATATAACTCTCAAATGCTGGCCATTCTTCTGGTTGCGAAACCATATTCACCAATTGAGAACAGTCCGTTGCAAATGTGACCCTGTACTGCCTTAAATTCCGCATACATTCCATTGCCCATATCAAGGCCTCCAGCTCTGCATGTAATGGCGATTGACTCGCTCTAACATTCCTCGCTCCCATTAAAGCCTCAAAGCCGTCCAAAGTACTATACCACCCTTGTCCTGATAAAAATTCGTGAGTTTTCCATGAACCATCTGAAAAACACCATCTGCCCGGTATAGCCGGTAAAGTAGTAGCTACTTCAGAAATTCTGTGTTGTTCAATATCTTGAGAGAGAGAGATCTGAGCCTCATTCCAAATGGTGAATTCAGTCTCTGCTAGTTATCCATTTCTTTATTGAAATAGTGTTATTTTTTAATATTTGGTGACTAATAAAATTGGAAATAAAAAAATAATTTCTAATGTATTTTTATTTGATGGACAGTTGAGATTATCAAAAAGAAACCCTAAAAAGAAATTAGGTCATCTCTAGATCTATAAATACATATCTTTAAACCATTATAAATATATCCTAAAATGACACATAAAGTTACACGCAAAGCGAAAAAACAATAGTTCCTAAGAAGAGATTGAACTGTTCGTCTTCCATTCAGGATTTCATTCATTCAGAAAGATCTCTTAGGCACAATCATTATATAAGCCAAGTTCTTGATCTTCTTATGAGAATTGATCAAATAACTTAGAATGTATATATAGTGTAAACTAAAGACATCCACATATGATTTAGTTTTAGTAATTCAATACACCACTCAATAATAGAATGACTGTTATCGTGAAAGCTAAGGATGTCCACATATAACTTAGCTTGAATAATTCGGTACATCATTCAATAAACTTCCATGAATTTGTGACCTTATATGAGATTATGTGATTTCCAAAGGAAAATTATAATACATTCAATTTTATGTGTTGATTAAGATATGAAGCCTAATTAATTCTTGTTATATTTCTAAAATGCAGCACCTTTTCCTGCTAGTTTATCATCTATGGTCTATTATGTTCCAATCCTTACTGAAACCAGTTTCTCAGAATGGAAAGAGAAAGTTGAGTTCAAATTAGGTGTACTAGATTTGGATTTGGCACTTTGTGAAGAAGAACCTAGCCAACTAACTAATGCTAGTATTGAGGAAGAAAAGGCTTTCAGTAAAGCGTGGGAGAAAGCAAACATATATTGAGCATCATGTTCCTAAGGATGACAACAAATAGCAACATCAAAACTTCCCTTCTAGTTGCAGAGAAAACTAAGGCTTATCTAGAAGCAATATAATAACGGTTTAAGAGTACAGAACAAATCCCTTGCTGGGAAACTTATGGCAGACCTTACAACCATGAAACATGATGAAACAAGGTCTATGCATGAACATTGCATTGAAATGACCAATCTTGCGGCTAAGCTAAAAGGTTTAGGAATGAGTGTGGATGATTCATTCCTTGTCCAATTTATCCTAAACTCTTTACCTTTTCAGTATGGACCATTCCAAATCAATTGCAACGCCATTGTTGAAAAGTGGACGTCTATTGAATTGGCTAATAAACTGGTCCAATAGGAATCAAGGCTTGGCCGTGAAGGTATTAAGGTTGCCCACTATGTCCAATGAGCTGGATCTAAAGTTGGGAAAAGACATCAAGCAAGTCACAAAAGAGCACTACCCAGGATGAATGATCAAGTCAATGAGAAGAAGGCAAGAAAAGAAGACTGATGCAACTTTTGCAAAAAGTCTGGACACTTTCAGAAAGATTTCCCTAAAAGAAAAGAATGGTTCGAAAAGAAAGGTAATCCTATGAGTTCAGTAAGTTTTTTCGAACCTAACTTTGCTCATGTTTCTTCTGATACTTGGTAGACTGATAGCGGTGCTAATGTACGTGTAACTAATTCATTGCAGGGATTCCTTACAATCCAGACCATAAATCCAAGTGAAAACTGCATACATATGGATAATCGAGACAAGGCGCCAATTGAAGCTATTGACACTTATCGTCTCATTTAAATAGTGGATTTTGTTTGGATTTATTTCAGACTTTATGTTCCATCTATTTCCTGTAATTTAGTTTCAATAAGCAAACTTGATTTGACTGGTTTTAAGTCTTCTCAAGGAGATGGTTGTTTCAATTTATTTTGAACTCTAACCGAATTGGTTATGGAATATTAGTTAATGGTCTTTACAAGTTAAATTTGTCTGATCAAAATTTTGAAACACATCTCACCTTGCAAGATAAATGTAGAACTAAACCATGTGCAAATGATTCATATTACTTGTGGCATAAAAGACTAGGACACATTTTTAGTGAAAGAATCAAAAGATTGGTAAAAGATGGAGTCATACCAGCACTTGATTTTACCAATAATAAACAGAGTATATAGTGCATTAAGGGCAAGCAAACTAAACACACTAAAAGAGGAGCCACGAGAAGTACACAGCTTCTTGAAATCATACATATATTGATATTTGTGAACGCTTTGACGTTCCGACTTTTAGAGGTGAAAAGTACTTCATTACCTTTATCGATGATTATTCACATTATTGTTATCTCTATCTATTGCATGAAAAGTCTCAGTTTGTGGATGTTGTACAAGTATTCATTACTGAAGTAGAGAAACAGTTAGATAGAAAGGTGAAATCATTAGATCAGATAGAGGTGGTGAATTTTATGGCAGATATGAGAAACATGACAACATCTTGGAAACCTAGTATGTCACACCTCCAATTTTAGGGATGTCCAACCGAAGCAAGAAATACAATCCACATAAAAAGAAATTAGATTTCAGAATAGTCATTGGATTCTTTATTAGTTACCCTGAGAAATAGTAGAAACCGGTAATGCCAGATTTTATGAGAATGGTGAAATTAGTGGGAGTGATAAAGTTCAAAATGTGGCCATTCAAGAAATTAGGGTAAATATCTTTTTACCCTTAGTTCCGGATGTTGGAAATTCTCCTGTTGTTGAACCGTTGTACAACGAAGAAAACCGGTTGAATGATAAACCACTCCATAATGAAAATATCACCAATAATGAAAATGAAGCACAAGAGGAACCAACATTAAGAAGATCAATGGGATATTAAAAGATTTGGTTACTTATTCACAAACTATGAAAGATGTTTTTCTAATCAATGGATTGATGCCAATAAAGATGAAATAGACTCAATGGTTAAGAATGAAGTTTAATATGTTATTCAATTACCTGAAGGACACAAAGCAGTAGGGTGCAAATGGATCCATAAAACCAAGCTCGACTGTAATAGCAAAGTTGAATGACGTAAAGCCAGACTTGTAGCCAAAGGGTTTAATCAGAAAGAAGGCATTGATTATAATGAAACTTTTTCATATGTGTCTAGAAAAGACTCTCTCAGAATTATCATGACATATGTAGTTGAATATGATCTCGAGTTACATAAAATGGATGTAAAAATCGCCTTTCTTAATGAAGACTTACAAGAAGAAGTCTATATGCGTCAACCTGAAGGCTTCATAACCGAAGGTCAGGAAGATGGTCTGCAAATTGAAAAATCAATATATGGACTGAAACAAGCTTCCAGGCAGTGGTACTTAAAGTTTGATGAAACCATTACAAAATTCGCTTTCAAAGAAAACATTGTAGATCAATGTATATTCCTCAAGATCTATGGGAGTAAGATCATATTTTTGGTTATGTATGTTGATGACATATTATTAGCCATCAGTGATCTTGGTCTATTACATGAAACTAAAAGTTATCTCTCTAAGAATTTTGAAATGAAAGATATGGATGAGGCATCCTATGTGATAGGAATTAGATATTTTGTGATAGATCACTAGAAATTTTAGGATTGTCTCATAAAGCATATATTGATAAATTTCTTTAGAGATTTGACATAATAACATGTTCTTCTAGCATTGTTTTTATGCATAAAGGTGACACGCTTAATCTTAAGCAATGTCCGAAGAATGAAATGGAACGTTATGAAATGCAAAAATACCCTTATGCATCCATTGTGGGAAGTTTGATGTATGCACAGGTTTGTACCAGGCTTGATATTAGCCACACAGTTGGCATGTTGGGTAGATTTCAAGTAATCCATGACTCGCTCATTGGCAAACTTCAAAAAAGGTTTTGAAATACTTAAAAGGAACAAGAAACTAAATGTTGACATATCAAAAATCAAAACATCCACAGATGGTTGGATTTTCAAACTCAGATTTTGGTGGATGCAAAGACTCTAGACATTGTACTCTTGTCTATGTGTATCTCCTTGTGGAGGTGTCATCTCATGGAAAAGCCCAAAGTCATAGGCCAGAGTTGATTCACACATTCACTATGGAAGCTGAGTATGTTGCATGTTATGATGCTTTTATTCAAGGAACATGGTTGTGGAATTTCGTGTTGGAGTTTGGTGCTTTGAGTTTGTTTACAAGCCTCTCACTCTTTACTATGACAATCAAACTGCATCTTCTTCTCTAAGCATGATAGGATATCTAAAGGAGCCAAGCATATGGATCTAAAGGAGCCAAGCATATGGATCTCAAATATCTATCATTGAAGCAAGATGTCAAAATAGAAAAGTTTATCATTGAACATATAGGCATTGAGCTTATGGTTGAAGGGTCAGTTCAAGGTTGAATTTGCTTTACCTCCAAAGACTTTCATGAAGCATGCTGAAAGTATGGGTCTTGAGGATAGCACTTAATTATGTTATTTGCTTACAATTAGCCTATGTATAACAATTATTTGAGCTCTTTTATGAATTTTACATCTTTTTATATTCTATTTCCAATGTGCATACACATTATTGTTGGTTAGATTTATGATAATATAATGTTTCTTTAAAGACATTAAAAAGGCCATTATGATACTCTTACTTATGTTTATTGTCTAGCTAAGAAGGTGTTCAATGCGGTGATAGTACATAGAAGGGATCATGTTGCAGAATGATATGCCTGCCATTACTCACATTGATTACTAGGTTAGTTAAGACACTTATGATGATGACCAAATGAAAATATAGTTATAGCATATTATGCTCGCTTTATGACTCCAGAAAGAAAACATTAGTGGATCTTACTAACGACCAAGTCGGAGATTGTAAGGAGTATTTGCTTTTCCCTATTATATGATTTTATATTTATCCATTTTTATTGAAATATTGTTATTCTTTAATATATTTGGTGACCAATGAAATTGGAAATAAATGAGTAATTCCTAATTTATATCTACTTTGATGGACGGTTGAGATCAATCTAAAGGAAACTGTTAAAAGGAATTAGGTCATTTCTCCACCTATAAATACATATCTTTGAACAATATAAAGATATTTAAAAGTGGCACACAAAGTTTATAAGCAATACATGAGAAACCTAATAATTCATAAGAAGATTGAGTTATTCGTCTTCCATCCAAGATTCAATCCATTAAAGAAAATCTTTCAGGCACAATAAAAAATATAAATCTATAAACATTCATATGATTCTATTATGTGATTAACCTAGATGTTTAAAGATTTTAGAGTACATATAATTTTGACTCACATACCTTATAGCAAATTGTATCTCGAAGTTTGAAGAATTTTGTTCACTTTGTTCCTTCTTCATGATTCCTAAACATGTTAATGTACTACTCTAGCATATTGAGCTTCTTTAATTTATTGATTGAAAAGCAAAAAAATTGCACCGTGAATAATATATCTGAAGTGCTCATAATGAGAGCACAACCACTTGTAAAGTATTATTAATACCTTTTACTGATCAATACAAATTGCATTCTTCAAAAATGAATTTAAACACGTTTTCAACCATATTCTTAGTTCTCAGACAAAATGTTCCTTTTTTTTTAGATACTATTGATAATAAATTAATAATGGGGACCATACAGTAAACAAGAGGTTATGTATATTTTATGCGTATGTATCACATGTCTTAATTAAAATCGGCTGAATCATTGCGACTGCTATAACTACGTCAATCAGGCCTACGATTTTTTTTTCCTCAACGTCAAATTTATTTTACCAATACATTGGTACAGAGCTTTTAACCTCATACGAGACTTTACCACATATACAATCATGCATTCTAGCAACACCTTGGAACACTCATTTGGATCCATCACAACCTGAAGTACATAATTGTATTTCAAACCACAATGGTGTGAAATCACTCCACAACTCGAAGCGATTCAACCCTTTCACCATTTAATCAAACCACTAAAATCATTAGTTCAAGTCTACCTAGAATATGTAATTTAATATGCATGACCGGTTCAAATTCTCTACATTCTATGGCAAATGATAATTTTAAATTCTTAAAATTTGTATTTGTTTAAAATTCTAAACAATTTTTGTAGCTTTACAGTTTTATCAGTAAATTTTTTATAATTCTTTTATAAAAATAGCAAGAGATCTTTTTCAATCTATTAAAATAAAAAGCCATGGATCTTTGTACTCCTTTGTTCGAGATAGGGTCAGGTCCACTAAATACAAACTTCAAATGTAGAATAATAGTACGTACACAAAAGTAATTAAATATCGAATATAAAAGAACCAATGACCATACAAGAACCAAAATAGCCTCTATTTATTTTAAATTTTTTAATTTTTTTTTAATTTTTTTAAATTAGAAATTCTAACCTCAAAATCGCACCCCTTAACTCTAAACTCTCAGTCTAGAATAGTTAACTTTAAGGATATAAATGCATATTTATCTCTTTAATGAAACATTTTGGTCATTTTCTTCCTTGTACGCTATTTTTGTGACAAAATATTTGTAGTGCTATCCAAGGGTATTTTTCATTTTTGTATGGCTTTTCAGTTTAGTAAATTCCGGAAAAAGCAAGTAAGAGATAATTAACATAAATTGTAAACAATTAGATAAAGTGATGAGTATTGAGAATTCTCATGGGTATATTTTCAGTATTGAACACACAACAAGCAGACATGTATCAAATTACAACGACGTTTCGAACACAAATCACAATGCTATAGCTAACCTAATTCTGTATCGCTAACATTCTACACACGGAGTCTTAAATACTAGCTTCTATTTTATCTCGAATTTTAAACAAGTTGTAGGTTCATGTTTGATCAGTTCATAAGGTGCGGTAACATTAAGCTATGTTGGTTACATAAACCTTTCTCATCTATTGACATTTCAGAAATTCAATCAAGCATTTTTGGTGCGATGAAAATATTGAAACTAGAGGCTAGGTGATTAGCTAAGCCTCAGCATTAAGAAAGTCAGTAGACAAAGATCCAAATCACAAATCCCTAATTTAACAGTTTCTAGATCAATGAATCAAGAAATCTCCAAAGAGAACTCCTTAACCCAATTATTAGATTATTCACTCATAATCAAAGAACAACAATAATAATATTCCAAAGAGAACATGATATGATTGTATTGAAAATGAGAGAGGGATAAGAAAATATATTCCAAAATGAGTACAAGAGGAATCTCCTTCCAAAAGTCTACGATAATGTTCCAAAGTCTCACAGATCATCCTCAATATCTCTATGGCCGTCAAGGACAAAACAATGATATAATACAGTCTCTGGTTGATTTCTAGGTAAAATAGTCTTCAAAACGCGTCTCGTTGTAAATAAGGAGAGTTACTCTCAGACTGACGCGGATTGGTCGATCTATGTGGATTGACTGATTCGTTCTTGTTAGCAGATTTGCAATATTGCGTCTTTGATCGATTGATCTTTGACATAAATCGATCAATCCATTTGTTCATGTTTCCAGCTCAATTTGATCATTTACTTTATTACTCCAAATGTCTATCCAAATGTGTTTTATCTCGTTATACAAACCTGTAAAATACAAGAAGAACACCAAGAAACTCCAAAAAAAAATACCTTACAAAATTACTCGAATTTCAACCAAAAACTAAGTTAAAAACCAATAAAAGCGCACTCATTAGTTAGCCAGTCATGCTAATATGATATATGTTTCAATCTGATTCAAAATTAGGTTTGAGACTGAAAAAAAAAACTCAGTTTGACTCTATCTCGTATTTAATACTCTTTTAGTTAGGTATCTATATTTCTCGTTAAGTATATATATTTTAATACTCCCTCCGTTTCAATATAAGTGTCACTATGACACTTTGTTTTTGTTACAAAATAAGTGTTATTTACGAAATTCAATGCAGAATTTATGAATTTTATTTTGCAGTTTAATTTTCTATTGGTTGAAATATTGTTAGATGTATGGGTAATGATGTTTTTATATGGGAAATGTGTAAAATTAAATATTTTCATAATCTGTGTGAAAAATGTCAGAATGACACTTATTATGAAACAGAGGGAGTATGAGTTAAATTTTTCTATTGACAAATCCCTAACATCTTACAAAACAATGTCATATTTTAAACAGCTTTTGGACAATCATGACTTTTCAGGAATAAAAGCTTTGAATTCGTCTCGTCTATACATCTACTAAACTTTGAAGCATATAAATTTTATATCATTCTTTAACCATCCAGAAATTCCTTTTTTTCTTCCTTGGACAAGTGAAATATCGGGACCGGCATTGTTCCATCCGTTTTAATATGTAACTCGTGCCTCCTTCACAGATTAGGCAGATCCATCATCGACTTAGCATTATCCTTTGTCTTCCCAGGAACATTAAGCACCGTGTTGATAAGATTATCGAAGAAATTTTTCTCTACGTGCATGAAGTCCAAATTGTAGCGAAGAAGAAGGTTTTCTCAATACGGTAGATCCCAAAATATACTCTTCTTCACTCAGTTGTGATCTTTTTCGTATTCATCTATATTGCGATCCGGGTTTTTGTTTCCAATTCCTCCACATTCGGGTGTTCGTTTCAAACCTTCAATGTTGTTTATTCTTTCGTACATAACTTCCTTGCCCGTCAAAAATGGTGGAGGATCATCATTTTCTGTCTTCCCCCATTTAAACGATTGGTCAATTCGCCTGTACGGATGATCCTTAGGGAGAAATATTCGATGACAGTCAAACAAGCTATGTTTCTTTCCATGTTGTAACCAAAACGACTCTGTCTCATTTAGACAATATGGACAAGCTAAACGACCATGAGTCATCCAACCTGACATCATGCCGTATGTAGGAAAGTCAATAATTGTCCACATCAAAGCGGCTCGCATCGTGAAATTTTCCTTATTTGAGATATCATATGCTTGTACTCCGTCACTCCACAAACTTTGTAGTTCTTCAATTAAAGGCTGCATATAGATATCAATGTTCTTCTTTGGATGTTTTGGCCTGGGAACTAGTACTGATAAAAATAAATACTCTTTTAATACACATACCAGGAGGTAGGTTATACGGGGTTACGATTACGGGCCAAATAGAGTGGGCTTCACTGCTCATATCCACATGTTTAAAGCCATTTGTTGCCAATCCTAGATATACATTTCGACTTTCCGCAGCGAAATTAGGATATACATTGTTAAAATGCTTCCAAGCTGCTGCATCAGAAGGGTGATGCATTTCTCCTTCGGGAGACACATGTTCTGCGTGCCAGCGCATTTGTGAAGCATTCGCCTCTGGTGATATCTATCTTTCCCGCAAAACCGACACACCACCAGGTCCCGATCTTCCTTCCAAATAACATACAATTATCCTCAAAAATATTGATCTTCACGACTGGGAAACCAAGTGACTTTGTCATCTTCTTCGTTTCATAATATGACGCAGGAGCTATATTTGGTTGTGGCATAACATCTCTAAAAGTGTATGATATCTCATCCATACATGATTTCGTCAAATTATGATCAGTTTCCACTTTCATTAAACGAAATGCCAAGTATAATTGAGAAATACCTTCAACACATCAATCATATAATGGTTGATTGGCGAATTCAAAAGTCTGAAACACTCTTTCTTCATATTTCTCTTTATTGGGTGTTTCCATAATATTCTTCAACATATGGGCGTCCCAAAGTCTCCTACTGCAATGTTCTCTTGATATGCCTCTTCTTCCACGTACGTTGGTTCTTCTCCCATTAAGTGACCTCCCATCAATGATTCTCCAACGTCATAATAATTTTCTCCATGACTTGACCAAATATAATAGTTACTCTTGAAGCCAACTCTGTAAAGATGGCGAGATATGGTTCTTCTGTCATGTTGCTTTCGGTTTTGACATCTTGCACAAAGACATAACATGGTTCCCCCCTCTTTGAATGAATCTTGATTAGAGGAAAATGCGACAAAAACTTTAACACCCTCCATAAACTCTCTTGAAACATTATTATCGACTTGATCAATATGTCGATCTATCCACTCTCGATTTTGAAAATAATATGACATTGATGATCTTTTTCACTCTTATTTGTTTTTTTTTTTAAATCTATCTCTTGTGACTTCAACGAATGAACTCGTGGTTGCTTACATAGGAAAACAAAGCCACATTTTTGCTACGATATGCCACTTAAATTGCCATCTTTCTTGCTACGAATAGCCACGAAAATAGCTACAAAATTTCCCACATCCCTGCCAATTTCAAATCTTTTCTGCGCCCAATCTGACGGATGGGATAGCACAGAAGAAAAGTAGCCACAATTTTTGCCACTGAACTATTCCATGGCTATTTTTTTTTATCCCTGCCATATTTGCAGGATTGGATTGGTGTAATACTTCTATCGTTGAACTAGCCACGAATTTGCTACGATTTTCTTTCGTGACTACGCTTCTTTTGTTTTTCCGACAGGTTAATAATATTTTATTACAAATATCTATCACCACGAAATAGTTGTAGCAACTCGTAGCTACTATTTACGCGAGAATTCTATGTTTTATTTCAAAGCAATGTTGCCACGTTATTTTTGTATCGATTTCGTGGCTATAGGTTGCCATGTTTAACTTCGTAGCAAACCTGTAGCAAATTTTGCTACGAAATTGATACGCTTAGTCACGTTTTACTTTGGCAATTTCGTGTCAATTTTGTGGCTGCTTGGATTTTGCTACGAAATTTATGTGACTAATTCGTGGGTATGGCCGCGTTCTTTACTAGTGAAACGTGGTTGATGTTAACACTATTACTAAAAACAATTTCTCAAAATATATAGGAGATAATTACATAATTAAATGGAGAAGTTATCACAAAAATAATAGATAGTGATGTTAACAAAGAAAATGTGCACCGACTATGTTGAATATGAGTGATAGTTAACAAAAAATTGTTCACCTAACTTGTTTTTTTTTTCACACATTTTTTAACAAACTTTTTGTTTGTTTAGAAAACAACAAACAACAACTACTTCCCTAGCAGAACAGAAGGGAAAAAAACGATAGCTACATATGGCTAACGTCTTTCAAATGACATGTGAACCCACGTTTGTATATTGGACAAACAATAGCATACATTTTTCGACGTATTCGTACAGAAGATTCTTAACGAATCTTTTTTTTTTTTGATTCTTAACGAATCTTTTTATACATGTATTCAAAGTTTCCTATATTTCCTTATATATTATTTTTGAAGCATTAAAACATTTAAAATATAACATGTATCATCAGTAAAAATATTTTTACAATCTAAGAGCATCTCTTAAAGAAATTCTATAATTTCAAATATAAAGTTTTTTTTTGCTATAAAAAAAACACTTTAAACTTTAAAATTTGATTTTTTTGAAAAGTAAAGCTTTATATTTGAAGTTTCACTACTTATAACTTCAAATTTTAAGTTTCATATTTGATTTTGCTTTTTAGTCCTTACAATTACTCATCACATTTATAATTCTTAAATTCTTTCTCATTTGTCGTTTTAATCCTTAAAATTTTTTATATATCATCAATATTTCAAATTTTTTTGTATAAATTTAAATTAAAATTTTAACATAAAATTTATAATATTTTAAAACTAGGATTAGAAAACAAAAATATTATAAAGAAACTCAATAAAAGAAAACTTTTTAAAAGGTACATGAAGATGTCAAAAATATGTTGGAATTTATCAGAAATTGTCAACTCTTATTCAAACAATAAGCAATTCTCAAGGTCCAAATAAAAAAATTGTTTGCAGTAAAATAATAAGCATGTCGAAAAGATGTTGAACATGCATTTTGAGTTTTGCAATCAATATTTATTATCATAGCAGGGCCATCTCGTTACCGGAAGAAAGAGGTATTGCATGATATAATGATATCATGAATTATAAAACATAACATGATAATTGAGGATAAACATGATATCAATATGCTGATAAAGGTTACAAGATTAGTGGTAGAAGTAACAATTGAAATGGAGGAAAATGAGAATATCCAATTTCAATAATTTTTAGCTCGTAATCTACAAATTAAAAATAAAGAGTCATTTTATTTTGAAATGCACTAGTTGACCATATATATAGAATCATTATGAAATATATGGTATTTTGCTTGTAGTTTAATATTTAATTATATATTTCTATTTATAATTTTATATTTAAGTGTAAGATTTTATTATTTAATATTTTTTAAATATTTTAATATTTGTGTTAGTTATTTATAAATTATTTTATGAATTTACATTAACTATGAAAAATATAAATACCATTGTATAAAATATAAATAATTTTGAAGTTTAGTATGAAGTTTTGTTTTTGGGAAAGAACACGTTATAACAAAAATATATAGTTTTGCAAACTTCAAAATAAAGAGTATTTTTAGAGATGCTCTTACTCTAAAAACAACTTCATTTTTCAAGTTGGCAGAACTTCAAATTTAAATATTGAGGGTGCTTCTCTCTAAAAGAACAACATCAAATTAAATTTTAATTTTATTCATGTTATACTATACTCCTTATTGATAAAAGTTAACAAAAATCATAAAACTTATATTTATCAATAAAATATATGATTAAAATATTATACACACTGTTAATTAGTAAGATAATTCATTATAAAATATTATTACATGCGTTTTAAAATAATAATTGAGTCTTTTTATTTTTATTTGTAGACTACAAAGTAAAAATGTTGAAATCTTGTACTTTTTTTAGTTGATGTAATAATTTTGTTTTCATATAATTTTTTTTGTATTTTCATTTTATAATTTGTACTAAATGTGCATTGTGATATTGTTTTTATAATATTTTGCTTTACCATTAGTAATATATTTGTATTTTGTGTAAGATAGAAAATATAAAGAATAAAATGATAACTATAAAACTTAACATGATTATTTGAAAAAAAAAAGATAATTGAAAGGAGTTAAAAATAATGAACTTCAAATATGAAGTTTTGTACAGTAGTAATTCAAATATGAAATTTCGATTTTCACAACTTCACATTTTGAAGTTTTGAAATTGCTTTTATAGCATACAAAACTTCTTGAAGTTGCTTTTGGAGATGTTAGGTTAGTTCATCTAAATATATAATATCCATTATATATTATCTGAAAAGCATTTAATCATTTAAAATATGATATATGTCACTATTACAAAATTATTCCTTAGAAAATAGGTTAATTTATCTAAATATATACTACTTATTATTAAACAAACTATAAAACTAATTATTATGTACAATAAAATATTATTCATTCTTTCCTTAAATATAAGTTATAGAATTACTTAATGTGATTAAAATATATATGAAAACATTATTTTAAATAACAAAAATTTAATAACAATTTGTGTATCTTTTATATCTTTGTTTTAATTTATATTATTAAAATTAATTATTAATCATATTAACCATATATTAAAAGTTTACCTTTCCGTTCATGTTATATTTTAAAATTTTGGAAGTGAAAATAGATTACTTAAACTGTTCAAAATTTCACATTAATTTTTTGATCAATGGTTTAAAACTTTTCTATAAAAAGATATACATGATTATAAAATTATATGAGTAAAAAGTTTCTTTTAATAAATATTCATATATATATATATATATATATATATATATATATATATATTAATATCATAAAATAAAATTTATACCAGAAAAATATATAGTTTTCATTTTGAAATTTGCACTGAAAATTTTTAGAACTTGATATTTTAATTTCAAAATTTGCATTGAAATTTAACACAATTATAAATTACTAAAACTATTTACTATCTCATATTAATAATTTTGTTATCAATGGCTTAAAATTTTTCTATAAAAAATATAAATGATCATAAAACCATACGAATAGAAAACCTCATTTAATAGATACTCATATTTAAAATATATTATATATCTATGTTAACATTAATACAAAATAGATAACAATGATTGTTTGGATTAATTTATAAAGCTGTGATACCTGACAAGGATGGCTCCTCCATTTCCTTAGCAGTGGCATGACAAGACGCTGCAATAGATAGATATCGAACTGGGATTGGTCTCTTTTTCTAGCAGCTTCATGACCAAAATCACCATTTTTTTTTTCTCAAATTCACCTCTAAATGCTCCAAAGTCACTTTTTGGTATCTTCATCACCTGATATGGATATATGTAATGCAATACAACCTAAAAATATCTAAATAATATTCTAAATGATTAAAATATACAAAAAGAGATTATTAAAACCATGCAAATATGCAAGATATCAACTCTCATACACTAATCATTTACTCGTCCATAAGTAAATTTTCAAGAACTCAAATGAGGAAAGGTTTGAAGATGGGAGCTCATAACCAAAAGAGACAATTCTAACCTTCAACATGACATCCTACGAGAAAACAAGCAAATAGCATGACCAAACTCTCTTAATACAGTTTAGTTTCTCAAGGCTTATTTAAACTCTTATGCCTCTAACAAGTTGTAATGCGCATCAATCAATAGAATATGGATTAACAATGCATACTTATTTAGTATGAGGATTCGGTACAAACCTCGGTAAAACGGGTCATATGTGCCTAAAGTTTATAAATGGAAAGCACAGTGCAAATTTAAATGCCCATCTTGTGATTTTATGCAATTTATATTTAATTCATATTGAAATTTTAGTATAAGATATTATATTCTAATTTTTCTAATAAAGGATATACATGTGACATTCTTATCTTAAAACCAAAAATGACATAATCTTATAATTAGATAAACATACAACAAGGTTCATAATAATAATAAGGTGAGAGAGGACTGTTTAGTTTTGCTTTGGGGCCAAGAAAATAACCCAAACAAATCTGTTTTTGTTTGATTTTGCCTCTTCTCCAAGTTCTTTTCTTCATGGGTATATAAGTGTGTAAGCAAAGCCAGTTCAAGAAAAAAAGAAAAAGAGATTTCAAAATCAGATAAAATGATTAGTTTGTTTCTCCTTCCAGAGTTAGTTACACAAAGATGAATAAAATCGTTCGGTCAAGATCCGTCGCCATTAGGTCCTTTGGCTACCTCCGTCACTCTTTGGCTCTTGTTCACTCTCCCCTACTCTCCGGCGCCGCCACTACTCCCTCCGTCTGCCACTTCAGCTCTCCCGGCCATGCTTTCAACAGGTAACCTAAGCTCAGAGTTTCATGAGGTTTGAAAGATTAGTCTAGCTTAGGGTTTTGATCGGTTGGTGATATGCTAATTGTCTTCTCATAGCTACCAAATCAAGCCGCCGGTGAACTGGGGAATCTGAATCGTCCTGGAGAAGAGAGACTGCATGATTGAGCATTTCGGCAAATACGTCAAGACGTTGGAGTCAGGGATTCACTTCCTTGTTCCCGGCGTGGATCATATCGCGTATGTTCACTCACCCGAGGAGGAAGGGATTCCGGATTGGAACCAGACTGCGATTACAAAGGATAACGTCAGCATCCACATCGATGGTGTTCTATACGTCAAGGTTGTTATCATTATCTTCACTTCATTGGTTTTGATCTCTATCTCCATGAATGACAGGCAACACCTGTTTAAATCGCCTCCTAGGACAACAACTTTCCCAACAAAAGGCAAATTGTCCTTCTTCCCATAAATGTCAGTCATACTTCTATCCAACGATTCAAAACAGTGCTTGCTCATCATTGGTGTCTCGTCCCAGATGATCAAAGAAGCTGCTTTAATCAAATTTGCTTGATCAGATCCTTGAATTAGTGTGCAAGTTGAAAACTCATTTGGGTTGATTGGTATTCCAAATTTAGAATGTGATGTCCTTCCCCCTGGTAGAAGTAGAAGTAGCGAAGCTATAGCACTTGATGCAATATTCAAACAAATTTCTCATATGTATCTAATAGCAGCAGATAACAATCTCCACAAAAAAGTTTTTCCAGTTCCACCAAAGCCATACACAAAAAAGACGCCTCCTTTCTTTTCTAAGACAGCACCGAGAACCTCATCATAAATCTCTCTTTGTTCATCTGTCATTTTTAAAAAGTTCTGATCATGATCAGTCTTTAACTGCTCTCTGTCATAAGCAAGCTCGTCCATAATCAATACATTCTCTTGCTGGTCAAAATCAGATATTGGCTTTGGCATTGAATCCCATGCCTCCAGAGAAGTATCATTCCTCTTCAAAATCTTCTCAATCTCGTGAAGAGTAAGTTGTTTTATCTCCTCTTCACTCAAACATAGATCTACATAATAAAAGTAGACATATTTTTAGTTTCCGAGCAAAATACTGGGAGTGTATTATGCTGCGGTTTTACAAAAGATAAGAGCAATCATACCTGGTCTATTAAATAGCTTTCTACGGCGATACTCAATGTCATCAGATAGAAATTCTCAAGTATTTTGCCAAAAAAAAACTGGCTTTGACAGATTATTTAACATGAGCATGACAACAAAACACTGACGCATATAAGATGCTGAACCTGTAAAACTTTTTCTCACAATATCGTCTATGTATTCTTGATCATCTTCTAATAAACCCCGAGCAAAGCACGTCTCTTTGTATGATGGATAGCGAACATTGTTAAATGTTTTGATCTCCGCAAAAGATGTAGGACCCCTTACAAAATTCAGCAAGACACGCAAATACCAAGCCTGTTCAATTTTTTGTGGAGCATAGTTGATTCTGCCAATAAAGTATCCTCTCTTCCTGTCAGTAAACTTACGCTCTTTTTTATTCCAAATAAACCTTGTTGGGATTTCAGCTAGAGTTAGTTTCCGAGCAACAGAACTGACCTTGTTTAATTCAAACCAGCCCATGAACATAGTATTCTCAATAAGAATGCGACTTGTAACTTCTTCATATTTTTCATCATCTTTGAAAATGACAATCTATTTTTCTCGGTAAATGAAATTGTATCCTCTCAAATGGTATGGAACGATAGTGTATAGGGAATTTAAAAGTTCTCCATCCACCTTTAGACGCAGATACATATCTGAAAGGATTAAAGTAAAGATATTTAGTTTAGTATAAATTATAAATGAAAATATGTTACAAACTAATTTTAGGGTGTTCCAAATCGGCTTCCCTTTGGAGAAATCTACTTGCAGTTGAAGAAATCTTTAATTTCATTTTTATTCTCCTGTTGAAGTTCCATCAGTAGACACAGTCTCAGTTGACACTCTTTGCTGTTTAGCATTGGCTGGATTTTCCACGGCTACAGTACAACGATCTTGTCCTTTATTAATATACTTAAACAAGTATTTAATAGAACCAGTCTTATTACACCATTCCACATTAATGTGAGCTCAATAACGCAACGATAAATCCCTGTTATAAGGAATGACATATCTATTGTCACATTTGAAGCCGTGTTTCTCAATGAAGCGATTAGGCTGTTCTCTTCTTCTGTAAATAGGAAATCCTTCTTTAATGACAGTAGTCTTCTCAACGTGAGATTTAGGATACACCTTAGAGCATTTTTCATTCTCCATGCAAGGCGAATTCATGTTAAAAGCTCCACAAGGACCATGAATCATCATATCTTTCACAACTTCATAAAGATATGGCTCTTTTTCTTTATCTGGAATTTTAGCCGTAATGATCTTATCATGTCTGTAGTAGTAGGAAATTTTGCCCAGGAGCTATAAATAGCAGAATGTGAGCATAAGGAAGACCGCGTTTTTGGAATTCGATAGTATACATGGCTGCATTTCAAGAAGCACAAATCAGAATCATGAAATTACTATAATAACAAAATTCGTAAAAAAAGATGTGCTAGAAAACTCAAATGCCACAGTCTTTCCCAATAGATGTTTATCTGTTAAATCCATCATTAGAGTATCAAGTTTACACTTGAATAATCTTCAGACAATCTCAGGTCTGTCCTCGGCAATTAGTTTGCGAGGATCTAAATACCTGGTTATTTCAGGCCATTTGGGATTGCAAGTAAAAGTTATAAACAGATCGGGAAACCCAAAATGTTTGCAAATCGCCATGGCATCCAAATACATATTTTTCATGTATCTTGGTTCTCCAGTAAATGAGTCTGGCAATAGAAAACGACTTCCCTGCTCGTGCATATCAATTTTCCCATCATTCTCAGCCTGTTTTATAGAGTCAAAACAATCTGATCTTAAACACTTCTGGTTCATTCGCAGATAACGCAGCCTGTTAGACTCTGTAGTAGTGTAGGAATCTACCAAAAATTGCTGAAAAAAACTCTAAGAATGTAAAAGAGTATGAAACTCATTCTCTCTTTCATGAAGCCAAAACGCATACCATTGTCTCATACTGATATTTTGTCTCTTATGCTGGGCTGTCGCTTCAGTTGTTCTTTTTTAATGTCAAGTCTGAATCCATCTTCACCGTAAGTAAATATGAGAGGGTATTGAAGTGCCAGATAAGATGGATGTATTTCACTGATCCTTTCAAGACATCCTGTTTGCTTCTCTTCTAAAACGATATCTCTTTTATCCATGTCCAAATTGAAATCTCCTGGAATCAGTGCAGCAACCTTAGATGCAGTAGGAGTATCATATGTCCTTCCGTCCTTCTCTCGACGACTAACAATCCACATATGCAATGTTTCCTCTGGATTAGTATTAAACCTTTATCTGACGGTTTCTAAACTGATGACATATGGATTCACTTCGTCCAGCATCTTCACAATCTTTTCAATAACTTGTTTCTGGGGTTTCTCCTTTTTACCCTTCACAAGTTTAGTTTTATATTTCCTGTTACAACAATCAATAACAAAGCATGTAAAAATTGCTAATACGGTAGGGATAGTCTACATATCATTGTTTATATAATGGACCATACCCGATAATAGATGCTATGTTATGTATTTCATTATCTGTGTCAACAATATAGAGTTGGCCAACTTTGGATCTCCTCCGGTTGGTGGTTTTAAACTACCCATTAAATGGTAATTCTCTCCTTGAAGAACGACCATTTTTGGCCAAGATCCTTGTGGCGCTGATCGATTAATTTTACCACCGAGAGAAGTAAATGAAAAAAATATATTAATTTTTCTGATATTTTCACGGTAGTATTTGCTGATCTCATCGTTATCGGTTAGCAATTTCCTTAGAATCTCTGGTGACTGCTTTAGTAATGGAAACTGAACTTGACCTTGCCCACAACACAAAGAGAATTTAGGTGACTTGTTCTTCTTTTTTTTCTCAATGTGTTCCCGTACCACATAATTGCGCCACAGTATTCACATTTATAGGTAGGATCACCTTCATCAATGTATTTTGTGATCAAACTCATAAGCAAGTGTCCATTAGACAATAATCTAAATGGAATAATCTTATTGTCATAAGAAACATTAGAAAAATGATAAAACCTGTTTTCTTTGATGAGGATTCTGCCTTAACTCTTGGCTTTCTCGCTAATAAAATATTGAAAATATATTAGTGAAATACACTAACAGAAAGCTCAGACCATGTTATAACTTATATAGTTATAGGACAGTATTACCAGGGCGTTTGGATTTGGTCAATCTCTTCTTCGTAGGCTTATCTTGAAACACATCTTGAAATATAGCTGCAATTTTTAAAACCTGAGCTCTTTGATCATCTTGAACTGGATGGACACTCATTTCTTCTCGGGGCAAGGTTGTTGTCTCAGAATCAGAATATTATTTTCTTAATTTTCCTCTTTCTCTTCAGATTTTATATCATAAATTTGAAATTGTTGATCTACACATATTTTTATTACAATTAGTACTGATCACTTCCAATATAATTCATCTATACTATTAATATAACATAAACTAATACCTTGGAATGGACTCAGATTTTCTGAATCATTTTCTATGTTGGTTTCATCTAAAAAACCTTGCTGTCCTTCTCTAGAAAATGTAGTTGCAGTATATTTCTCAGTAGAATCCGAGCTTCAGAATGCTTGGAATAGATTTGTTGGACTAATATATGTGCACATTCTTTTACTTGAAGTGATTGAGTCATTTATAGAGCTATGACCTTCTAAAGATTTCCAAGTTAAACCTATGGTAATCGATTTTGGTTAGATGACAGATGTATTAAAATTATGTTGTTTAGACTTTATTTAGTTATCAAGTTCTTACCAGATTTATTTGAATTAAGTTGACTTTGCTTGCTTGATGGCCTTGTACTATCACTCAGAAGTACTGATACAATAGACCAAAACACTGTTATAGCCATTATATAAACTGGAATGAGAATAAAAACATAAGTTTAGGGTAAAAAACTTAACCCTAAATTACCTCTTGATGATTCTGTGCTGTAGAGAATAGATTTCGGATGGTTTAAAACGCCAGATTGTGGTTCACTTGGGGTAGAGTGAACCGTATTTGTGACATCAACCAACACCCTTCTGAAAACCCTTTTCAAAGGCAGAAGTCCAGATCTTTTCTGATTAGTTTGAGGAGTATAGGAATTTCTGAACCTTGTGTAACAACAAAACTCCTCTTTTTTGATTGTGCTGAATAATTATTAGAACTCCTCTTCCTTTTTTGTGATGATCTATCGTTAGGATTTCTATCATTCATATTGTTTGTGTTGTCAGCCATAGGATGATTTTGTTTGGAAAAATAATGGAATGACAGAAGATATTTAGTAAATATTAATGATATTCTATGTACACTCAATCTAGGTTATCAACAAAATTCTACTTTTTAGGAGTTTGCGAGTTAGGAAAACCCTATTGTGAATGGTCCATGTAATTTTAATTAACTGTGACTATGTGTAGGTGATATTGTTGGAATGATGTCAATTTATATGATTTTCTTTTAATATTTATGTGATATTTATATTTTAATGTATTATATGTATAAAATGATAAATAAAATTGATATTTATAAGTTTATGCAGATTCAAACATGGGATTTAGGTTATAAGCCGAAGTTATAGCATCAAGAAGTGGAAGAAAAATCCAAAGTGAAGCGTGAGTTGAAGATACATTAAACGTAACACATACTCATAACATGTTTTGAATTTTATGTTGATAACCATCGCAACTATAACTTAAATTTGAAAGAGATTTTTTTGAAAACATAAAAATATAAAACGAAAAAAATATCTTATTAAAAATAATCCAAAACAAAATAAATGTTTTTTTTAAAAAAAAGCAACACTTGCTCAAACTTGAACACTTAAATGAAACTTAAAAAATGAAGCCATCTTTTACATATCTATTGTTGGGGTCAAAATCGGTCACGACGAAACCAACGGCACAAGTCCTTGGAAAATGCTTTTTTCAAAGCTTCAGCTCACAAAAGTTTTCAAAAAACGATCAAGATACAAGAAGTAAGTCACCATACGGCGAGTCCCACCTTGCAAAAATGGGTCGCCATATGGCGACCCACACCCAGCAAGCACAGGTCGCCATATGGAGACCCGCACCCTACAAGCACGGGTCACCATATGGCAACCCGCACTCGCAAGGCATATGGCGGCCCGCACATGCAGAGCGCAGGTCGGCATATGGAAACATGTACACGCGAAGACCGGGTCGCCATATGGCAACCCGCACATGTAGAACATAGGTCTCCATATGGCAACCTGAACCATACAACCCAGGTCGCCATATGACGACCTACACCCGCACAGTCCGGGTCAACATATGACGACCTATACTCGCACGGTCTGGGTCACCATATGGCGACCTCAGCTTGACAATCCTGGGTTGCCATATGGCGACCCGTGCCTCCTTTTCACATTCCTCTTCGAGTCGCGATCGAAATACTCTTTGTTTCGTCTCAATCGGAGTTCCCATTGAGATTTTACGGTAAAAACAAGTAAGACTCGACAAAAAACTTCAAGCTCGACGAATACAGCTCCCAGGTCGCCATATGGCGACCTAGATCACTCTCTCTAGCTCCTTTCACGAAAACTCGGTAAAATGCTTTACGTTTTGTCTCGATCGGAGTTATGGTTGGAACTTTACGATAAAAACTATGAAGACTCGCTTTTCATATGAAGTTCAAACTGATTGTGTAAAACGGCAACGGCTTGCTTAACTCCAAAGTTGCCTAACCTATACGAAGAGTTTGAACCCATACCTAAAACCGACGTCGTTTCAAAGATGGTCTTTCCGAGAAAACGGAAAAACGCTCAGAGTCGTGAAAACGGCCCGAGAGGCCTACAACGCGACTAAAAAGCCCGCTTACATTTTCATACGAAACCAATCTCAGTGGTGTTATGACGGTCTTGTCTTTATTCACACAAAAATAAATATTGAGAAATCAGAAGACAAATGCAAAGTTTCCGAAGATAACCATGAAGATAGAGAGGAAAAGGAATATTCCCGAAGTGATAAACTCGACCAGGGAAAGAAAAGAAAGGGCAAAACCACCTTGAAGACGAGTATATAAGAGAAGGCGAGGCTGGAGACAAAGATATAGAACTTCAGGCATTCATAGCAAACTTAGAGAAATATGCATTTATTTCCGTTTTTGATATCAAGCTACTACTCAATTAGAAATTTGCAGTCTTAGGTTACTAGAACTAGAATCTCGCCAACAGATCTTGTGGCCAAGACTCTTTCTTACTTGTAAACGCTTAAACGCAAATTCGGAATAAGATCTCTTTTACTCTCCTTTCATTATATTCGATTCTTTACTATTTTCTTTGTTCTCATCGTTTGATTGCGTAGCGTTTGGTTTAAAGCAGATTATCCGGGATCTCCTGGGAAAGTTAGAGTTTTCTGACTTCCTAAAATTTACGGAAATCAACGGTGTGGATTTCGTTTCCCACAGTTTGGCGCTAGAAGGAGGGGGATACTATGGATTAATCTTTCTAGCAACCGCAGAACACCCAGTCAAGCATGTCAGCTAACGATATCAGCAACCAACAGCCTCACAACGACTCGAGTCGTGATAACGTTGACAACACTCCTGCTGCCAACATTACCGCGGTTAACACTGAGCCCAACAACACGGCGGTCGAGGAGATAAAAAGACGTATCTCCGCCTATGAAAAAAGGGCGGAAGAGCAAGGTAAGCTCATGGGATCTCTCGCTAAACAGGTCGAAACCCTAACTGTGAGAACCCGAGCTGTCTTTCCTTGCGGGACCACTAGGCTCCGAGGAAGAAGACTCGATTTTGCGACTACTTTGGATCGGTCCGAGAACGCGCAGGAAAATCGGTCAGAACAAGATCCGGATGAAGTCATTCCTGCGTCAACACAGAAAAATCTGAGCGATCTTTCACCATTGGAAGAAAACAAAGAAGAAGGGGAAATCGATCGCATTAACGTGGATTTCAGCAGTCAGTCTGGGCCTTCAGAATAAGATGCGGATGTGCATCCACGAAGAAGAAGGAGCCACAGAGCTCAAGAGGACCTGCTCGATAAACCGTGATGGAAGAGGAAGAAAACATCTTCTTGGTAGAGCCGAAGAAGATGGCTGAAGAGCAGATTCAGAAAACTCGCGGAAAACACCGACAAACTCAGAAAACTGCTAAGGATTAATCTGAGATCAGTGATCTTCGTATTGATCTCATGAGAACAGTTGCGGAAGTGAAGGCGGTGATATCACAGATTCACCACGTGACTAGATCCGCACCTGAGATCGACCAGCTACTCGAGGAAGCTCGTAAAACTCCCTTCACACCTCGTATCGTAAACACCAGGGTATCAGATCTAGGAAAAATCAAGGTACCAACGTACAACGGTACGAGTGATCCCAAAGCACACCTACATGCCTTTGAAATCCTGATGGGAAGGTCCAAGTTCAAAGACAATGAAAGAGATGTCGGCCAATGCCGCCTCTTTGTCGAGAATCTTGATGGAGCAACGCTCAAATGGTTCTCCCACTTTAGGAGAAATTCTATCGGAAGCTTCCGCCAACTTGCTTCAGAGTTTCTCAAGCAATACTCAATGTTTATCAACCAAGAAACTTCCAACGTAGACCTATGGAGCTTGTCTTAAAGGGAGGATGAATCACTCTGCAACTTTATCAAACGATTCAAACTCATTATGGCGAGAGTCAGTGGGATCAGCAATAAGATAGCCGTGGACAAGCTTCAAAAGACGCTTTGGTACAAGTCAAAGTACAGGAAATGGATCACCTTTGAGAAACCGCAAACCATCCATGATGCGTTAGACAAGGCCACAGAATATATCATGATCGAGGAAGAGACCAAGGTGCTGTCGCAAAACGCACAAACCGATGAAGAATTTTTCGAGAGATCCGGCTTCAGATCAGAAGTCAAAAGAGAAGAAAACTTCCCATCGCGAAGGAGAAGAAAATGAGGGGGCGCATAACTATGCCATCAACTCCGGCTCTGAGCAAGGACGAACCTCGGGCAACACGTGGACCCGAAACTCCAATTACGATTAAAAGGTCTTCTGCGACTTCCATCAGACTCGTGGCCACTCGACCGTTAACTGCAAATTTCTCGGTGCGAGATTGGCAGCAAAACTAGTCGCAGGAGAACTCTCCAGAGTAACAAGCGTGAAAGACCTTATTCGCGATTCTGATCGTCCTCCGAAAAACGACAAATCTCCCCGAACCAAAAACTCTTTAGGAGACAAACGCGGAAGGAAGAAAGATGAGAAGGGCAACGACAACAACCGTCGCAAGATTAACATGATCATCGGAGGATCACAGTTTTGTGGGGACACGGTCTCGTCAATCAAGGCCTATCAACGAAAGGCAGAAGCAATCGAGAGCTGGACAGCCTAGTCTCCGCCCTCGGGTAACCAAAGTAACTCTATCACCTTCGAGGAGGAGGAAGCTGGCGATATCGATCTACCTCACTGCGACCCACTCGTCATTGACCTCGTAGTCAAAGATATTGAGGTCTCCATAATCCTTATCGATACTGGGAGCACAGTCAACGTCATCTTCCGCGATACACTCAGGAGGATGAACATCGAATTAAAGAAGTACCAACGCCAAAACCATTGACCGATTTCTCTGGCATAACCAAAATGACTCTCGGATCGATCAAACTCCCAGTCATGGCAAGGAAGGAGCACTCCCTGGCTCAACGCTAGGAAGGCAGTCCCTTCAACCTATCGTCTAGGCATTAAGTTCCCAACTCAAAACGGAACTGTCGTGATCTGGGGGAGCCAGAAACAGTCGCGACTCTGTCTTTTAGCTGAACACAAGCTAAGACAAATCATGGATACTTCGATGGTAAAACCAAAAAGAGCAAAGACCACTCAGACACGGGCTGAAACCTCTCTCAAAAACACGATCCAAAATCGTCACCCCAAGCAACGGCTCTTAACGAAGAAAATGAGAAAACGTCCGAGCCCAACGCAACAACCTAACCGGAGGAGAAAATCCCGGAAAAAGATGTTGACCCTGCCACAGTCACCAAAACTAGGGTAGTCGACGCGATCACGACCGATTAAAAACACTCGCGGCCAAAACACTGAACTACAAGATGGCTTGATCCTCGAAAGAGATACGTAGGCAGATTGTCCAAACGACAAGTTCAGCTATCCCCCTCTCTAAAAATAGTGGGAGTGGGTACGTATACGTATACTCGTATACTCTCACATTTTAAATATTTGCTTTGTACTCGATATTTTTTTTTAAAATTCGATAATAAGAAAACGCAAATCTTCCAAAGTCTCTTTTATCGTATGAACATCTAAATTTTTTTCCAAACTACCCAATTATGAACCAAACTCTTTGCTACAATCACTAACTCGTGAAAACACCTTCCAATAAACCATCATCGAGGTCCTACCCTCGAAAATGTCGAACATTAGTTCACGCCCGGAATCGTCAACTTACACACATTATATTTTCAAAGCATAATGCGAGACGTTGAATGAAACCTCCAAAAATATACTTTCAAAATTCAGAAACATGCCGTCCGCGACTATAATCATAAACGAGCACTCCCTCTTACACCTCACTCACCGACTGGCCCTGGCGAGTACATCAGCCATCCTAAATAGACGCACCTAACCTTTCTCAAAAACGGTTCTCATACATACGACTAGGATAATTAGAGACAAAAAATCCGAAATTTTGGTCTACACTTCCAGGAGACATACAAATTATCCTTGGAGAGTTGCTCGATTCCAACCATACAAGTCGTATAAGCCGAGAACATATCACCGACTTTAAAGCAGTACGGAATCGGGTTGAAATACATGCAAAACAAAAGCCGATTAGTCATCGCACAGCCTTAACCGAAAGGAAACCTAGGTCTTGTCCTAAACCCAATACACTTATCTCTAACATCTCAAGGCATGAATATCAAAATATATGAGATACTGAAAGCATGTCTCTTTGTTCACATCTAAACGCTCATGGAATTTTTCCACACATCTAGAATGAGCAACGAATAGAACGATACACAAAGACGAGTTAGGTGCGAGATGACAACTCGCGTTCTTCCCTCTACACAAATCGAGATCATAACTTCACAAAACTCTACTAAAATAAGAACTACTTTTCAATATATAAACCAGGATTCAAAGCCACGTATGGCCAGTCCCAAATAAAAAATGGTCACATTTGGCCTAAAGCATAAACCTAAAAACGGCCACATTCGGTGCGACGCAACTAAACATAAAAATAATCATGTATAGGTCGTTCAAGGGTCAAGCTCAAAATTGCCCGACATCACTACAAGAAAAATGGCTTTTATTAGCGGACGAAAAAACGCTATTTATCGATATGATAACGGTTTGTGAAGTGCTGTATCATCGCCCATCATAATAGGCCAAGCCATTTAGATAACAGTTTTTTGCACTGCTATCTTATTGTCATATATTATAGCGTTTTTTTGTATGCAATTAAACAGTCTTTAATAGCATATATTTTTGTTATTATTTACATAAGAATATTCATTTTAGATTTTTTTTAGTTAATTATTTAAAAATTAAAACATAATTAAAATTTAAAATTATTCATAGATTCAAATTTTCTTTATTATTTAAATTTATCTATAATTAAATTGGTTTACAAAAATACAAAAAAAATTCTAATTAAATAATAAACCAAAAACTAAACCTGATTTTAACATAATTACTAACTAAACACCGCCGCACCACCACCACTTCGTTGTCTTCTTCATCTTGCAATCCTCACCGGCCGCACCACCACCTTCGTCCTCATGTTCTTCCATGACCTTCATTCTCATATCCAGCCATGATTCTTCTTCTTCATCCTGGGATTTGAGAGGCAAGTTGCAGAGAGGAGGCGTACTCTTCGTCACATCCATCTAAACCTAATCTCGTCGCCTCCTCACCAACTCGCCGTCAGCTTCCTCCTCTTGAATCTGAAGCCGTCATCTTCCTCCTCCAGCCGCCATGCCTGCCTTGCCTTGCTTCCTCCATTCCTAAAACAAATAATACCAGTTCAAAACAGAGAGAGAGAGAGAGAGAGAGAGAGAGGGAGAGAGAGAGAGAGAGAGAGAGAGAGAGAGAGAGAGAGAGAGAGAGAGTTCTAACCGCAGTTTTGTGATGGTGGTGATGCTGGGATGGCAAAAGAACGGAGGTCGTGTGGTGGTGGTTGTGATGCTGGGACGGCAAACATACGGAGGTCGTATGGTGGTGGTGGTGGTGATTGAGGAAGATAGAGATCCAAAGAAAAAGAGAGAGATATCGTTAAACAACCAAAGAATGAAGAGATAGAGATGTGAGATGTGTGATTTCTAGCCATAGGATCAAAAATACTCAGTGGTCAAGATTGCTATCCTTGTGTTTGAGATATTGACCAATGAAAGAAGAAAAAAAATAAACAAAACATTAATTTGTGGCCTTTGGATTGAAATCAATCAAAGACCAAAATTAATCCATTAGAAAACTGTTTTTCATTTAATATAATAGTTAAGTTAAATATTTTTTTATATAATTTCGACCAAAAAAATAATATATAATTAATGAAATTATAGTTTGGTGTCAATGTTCAAATAATACATTGAAAATTTTAAAACTATTTATAAGTTATGATTTACTTTAACTGTAAAATGAAATTAGTTTAAAGGTTTAAAATAGAAGAGTATAGTAAATGAAATTAGTTTAAAGGTTTAAAATTTGAACATATTAAATTTTTAAAAATGTATGCGTAAAGTTTGGTGTTTAACTTTGAGAATATCAAATTTGTGGTTTCTAATATAGTTTAATAATTAAATGTGTAAATTGAAGGTTTGGGATTTATTATGATATAAGATTTGAGTATATAAGGTTTAGAGTCCAAGGTTAAGATTTTAAGTTAAAATTCGAAAATAAATTTGAATTAATTTGAAAAATTAGATTTAAGTTTGATTTTTTATTTTTTTATTTTGATTTTAGTTTTTAGATTTAAAGTTATGAGTTTAGAATGAAGGTTTGAGTATAGGGTTTGAGGGTTAAAGGTTTAGGGTATTGGGATTTAAGATTAATTATTGAAAAAGAAATAGCTTTTGAGTTTATATTTAATATGAAGTTAAATTTAAGATTTGATATTAAAATAGCTAGATTTTGAAATTATGTTTAGAGTTTAGAGTTTAAAAACTTGTTTACGGTTTAGAGATTTAAAAAGTCAAAGATAGCGTTTTTAATAATGTGCTACTAAAAATACACTATCATAGCATTTTTAAATATACAATTATATCATAGCGTTTCCAAATATACAAACGCTATGTTAAAGTATCGTGTATATCAATCATAGCAGAAAGGCAAAAAACGCTATCCTGAACTGCTATCAAAACTCATTTTTCTTGTAGTGCATCGAACGTCCAAACGTGTCGAACGACTGATTCACCTCAACCCCCTCGTCGGTATCCCTGTGCATGGTTTCCTCCGTATCAGGGGAAACTAGGCTAGGATCCCAACATCCCATCACCTTCTCCTCGAGAGGAGGGACCATAGCATCAACGCCTTCCTACTCGCCCATATAACCGGTCATTATGTCCATTTCAGCTTGGAAAGCGTAGCCCGCGACCCTTGTCTGTGGCAAGGCACCAACGGCTCCACAACATTCCGTGAAATCTCCCATGAGCCCTTGGGCTTCCTTAAGCTTTCCGAACTCAACCTTAAACTGAGCAGCGCGATCAGCGACCACCGCAGCGAGTTCACGTTTGCCTCGCCTTTCTGCACAATGAAGCTCCTTGGTGTGCCTTCTCTCCATATCCTCGTTTCGGGTGGTTGCATGTTCTCGTAGAAGAGCTGCCTCGCCCTCTGCCCTCTCAGCCTTGAAATGGCCAATTCTCACTTTCTGGTAACTCGCCTCGAGAGACGAGTTGAATGAGAGCAGTTCCTGCACATGTTCAAAACTGAGGAGATATATCCCAAAAAAATATATATGGTAAGGATAAACGAAGTTCGAGTTACTAACCGCATTGACCATCCTTGAACCCTCCGCAAATGCTTTCGACCTCGCCTGACCATCCACAGTAGGAGGAAGATTGAACTCAGCCGAAAAATCCTTGAAAAGGTCATCAAAATTGGAATCCGGCAGGAAAATTTGCTAGCATCACTCCCGTTTCCCGAAGAAAAGTTAGAAGGCCATCCAAGCAAAGAGAAGTCGTCCGAGGAAAACTCGAGATTGCCTAGCTTGACCCCTTTACCCTTGGAAGGCCCTGCGTTCCCTCGAGACACCAGAACGTCCCTCGACAGAAACTAATCTATTACTGGTTCGGATCCCTCCTCCACGACCATTTTGGGATTTGATCGCGACTGGTGGTGTTTGAATGCCTTCCGAACTCGCTTTGGAGTAAAAGAAGTCCAAAAGAACGAGCCAGTCCGAAGAAGATCCCTAACAACAATCACGTCGTCCAAAAATAGAGGTAAAGGGTTGGTCTCTGCAAAAACAAAGAACGAGAAAGTTAGATATCAACGGAACAAGAAACGTACGTATATCCAAACAGTACCATAATGACCCCATTCACTGCAAAAAAAACATGAATGCAGGTTTCTTCAACCGACGCTCTATTAACGCGGACAGAAAAGAAGCATTTCTCCCACGCATGACCATTCGAGATTGTCTCCCGTATGATCAACATGTGGGCACATGGCGCGAGGCGATATATTCCCTCTGTCACGGCCAGCGGTTTCAAAAGAGCCTCGAAATGGTCGAAACTAATGGGCCCCCCATGCTCGTAACTTAGGACCAAGATCCGAAGGAGGTGCTGAAGACCCGTAAGGTTGATTTGACCAACCGATAGACCAAAGCGGTTCAGAGTACAAACAATGATCTCCGGGATTGGAAACCATAGACGGCAACGCACAATGTGCGCCTCGTAACAGGTGAAATAGCCCACCAGGGATCACTCGCCCTTTCGCCTTGTCGCGGAATCTGGAACTCCACGTCTTCTGGAACATGGCCAAACTCTCAAACAGTATCAAAGAATGGGTACGAGCTCTTGCTTGGAAGACTTTGGTCCCACCGACGAGGAGGCCTGCTAGGAAATTGCCCCTCAGGTGGAGGGTTCAAGCCTTCGCATGAAGCAGCCCAAAATGCCTCGGCCTCCCCAGGATAAACCGAATGTGGAACAAATTCAGGTTTGGGATAACCTCTTCTTCATTTCGAGCATCGTCATGACGAATATAACGAGTCTCGACTTTCTTAGAAGCTCTTTTTTGTAGACATGGATTGAAATAGTAAAATAAGGGAAAAACTAATGAGAGAGAACAAGAGAGACAAATTCTACCTTGAAAAAAGTTAGCAAGTGAGTAAAAACTCAATACTTACTCCACCTACTTATAAGCAAAAAAACTACTATTCACTCTCGGACTCTCGACCGATGATTCCGTCTAATTTGCACAACCAGCTTGATCACCCGCTAGAGCCTCATGCTAAAAGCTCACGGCCTAACGAGCTGGAGGGCTAACTGTTGGGGTCAAAATCGGTCACGACAAAATCAACGGCTCAAGTACTTGGAAAATGCTTCTTCCAAAGCTTCAGCTCACGAAAGTTTTCAAAAGACGATCAAGGCACAAGAAGCAAGTCACCATACGATGAGTCCCACCTTGCAAACATGGATCGCCATATGGCGACCCGCACCCATCAAGCATGGGTTGACATATGACGACCAGCACTGGAGAAGCATGGGTCGCCATATGGCGACCCACACCCTACAAGCACGGGTCACCATATGGCGACCCGCACACACAAGGAATGGGTTGCCATATGGTGACCCACACTCGCAAGGTGGTTACCCGCACTCGCAAGGCACGAGTCACCAAATGGTGACCGCACACGCAGAGCGCAGGTCGCCATATGGCGACCTGTACACGCGAAGCATGGGTCGCCATATGGAGACCTGGACACACGAAGAACAGATCACCATATGGCAACCCGCACCCATAGAACACATAGACCCACACAGTTTGGGTCGCCATATGGTGACCTAGACCCGCACAGTCCGATCGAAATGCTCTTCGTTTCGTCTCAATCGGAGTTCCCGTTGAGATTTTATGGTAGAAACAAGTAAAACTCGATGAACAACTTCAAGCTTGGCGAATACATTTCCCAGGTCGCCATATTTTGACCTGGATTACTCCCTCTAGATCCTCTCTCAAAAACTCGATAAAATGGTTTTTGTTTCGTCTCGATCGGAGTTACCGTTGGAACTATATGATAAAAACCGCGAAAATTCGTTGTTTGTATGAAGTTCTAACCGATCGTGTATAACGACAACGTTTGGCTTAAAACGCGACTAAAAAGCCTGCTTAAGTTTTTATACAAAACCAAGCCCAGTGGTGTTATGACGGTCTTGTCTTTATTCACACGAAGATAAATATTGAGAAATCAGAAGACAAATGCAAAGTTTTCGAAGATAACCATGAAGATCGAGAGGAAAAGGAATATTCCCGAAGTGATAAAATTTACTAGGTGCAGAAAAGGAAGCGCAAAACCGCCTTGAAGACGAGTATATAAGAGAAGGCGAGCCTGTAGACAAAGATATAGAACTTTAGGCATTCATAGCAATCTTAGAGCAATTGATATTTATTTCCGTTTTTGATATCAAGCTACTACTCGATTAGGAATTTGCAGTCTTAGGTTACTAGAACTAGGATCTCGCCAACAGCTCTTGTGGCCAAGGCTCTTTCTTACTTGTAAACGCTTAAACGCAAATTCGGAATAAGATCTCTTTTACTCTCCTTTCATTATATTCGATTCTCTACTATTTCATTTTTTCTCATTGTTTGATTGCGTCGCGTTTGGTTTAAAGCAGATTATCCGGGATCTCCTAGGAAAGATAGGGTTTCCTAACTTTCTAAAGTTTATAGAAATCAACGGTGTAGATTTCGTTTCCCACATCTATCACTTCTTCTCCTTC
Organism: Sinapis alba; assembly: GCA_012274485.2. Lineage (NCBI taxonomy): Eukaryota > Viridiplantae > Streptophyta > Magnoliopsida > Brassicales > Brassicaceae > Sinapis > Sinapis alba. The sequence goes on along the minus strand of MU106751.1, from coordinate 42,143 downwards.
TTAATCAATTTAGTGCATGGCTTTTTTGAAGTCGATGTAATATCAGGCGCTTCTTTGTTTTCATCACTTTTAAATTTGGAAGAAGGAGTTGATACAGTTTCAGCACACTCAGTATTATGTAGCATAAGGGGTGCCTAAATGAAAAGAGGGTTATACTGAGTTTAGTAAATTAGGGCCATATTCATAGACTAAAAACATAGGGTAATAAACATTTCAGACCTCATCACCATAATTGTTGGTAGTTCCTTTGGTATGAGCAGAATAGGATTCGAAGTTCTCACTCATCTTTAGCATTCTAAGATCTTTCCAAACCTTGTCAACTTTATAGCATACCCCTCCGGCAGTAGCATTATCTTTTTCAATGTAAACTCCAAATATAAATGTCTGCCCGATCAAAGAATTAATTGCCTCAGGAAATGAAGTTGTATCTTCAAGCTGCATCAAAAAAAAAAATCTTAGTAATATTTTAGTTTTATTTACATGTTTTACGGGTAATACGAAATTAAGTAAATGATTCACTTCATCTAATAAACCGTTCAGTAGGTATTCAGCAGACTGAGGAACAATCTTTTTAGCAATTGAATCCAACAACATAAAAGATGATTCACCAATATCATCCTTAACTAGTAAATGAAATTTAAATCTGGAAGAAAAAATAAAATCAAACTTTGACAGACATGGTTAACCAAATTTAACTGTGAATAATATTAAAGAATAGAAAAACTTACTTTGGTGAAACGGAATACACCAATTTTTGGCATTGTTCACACCACCAAACATAACTCAGAACATATTTCCCATTAACTCTCTTAACAGTTTTTGACTCTGGATAAACCTTCCAGCTGCAATCGAGGCAACCAAAATAATACCATCCCCAATCGGTATCAATGGCACATATATATGCCACAACTCTGCATTGTTCAATCTAAAAAAAAATTAGTTGTGTGACTTTTTTATACATGTAAAATTAGCATAATTTATAGGGAAATTCTCTTAAATAACCCTTTTTAAGTTTTTGTCACAAAAATAGCCCTAGAAAAATAAAATGACCAAAATAGCATTTTTTTTTTGAAATTTTCAATTTTTTTATTTTATTTTTTTGAAATTTGAAACCCTATCCCCAAATCCACCCCTTTACTCTAAATCCTAAAGTCTAAATTAGTTAACCCTAGGGATATAAATGCATATTAATAAAAAAAAAAAAGCTTCTAAAAAAACTATTTTGGTCATTTTCTTCCTTAAAACTATTTTTGTGAAGAACAAACTAAAAGGAGTTATCTAAGGGAATTTCTCTAATTTATATTTATACTATTAATACACTGGAGTAGATTCTAACAACTCCACAATACTTTTCAGTTGATATTGCATTCACTTGTCACACACTATTTTTTCTCAATCTTGTTGTTTGCTGATTCTCATATGGTTATTGCTTGACTGTCACCAGAATCTCTATATGACAAATATGTAGATTGATATAGAGGGCGATTATTATAAATAATATCAAATATATTTTAAACTAACTATTGGGTTAATATACCTTTGTTGAAAGGCTTTGGCTTCTGCAATACCAGGATTGATAAAGATTTGACTTGCATCATAAGCATTTGAGATTTGAACTTCTCCTATTATGAGAATAAGAAAAAAAATTAGATGGCAGATTAAAGAATAAATTCCTCTGTAATTAATAAAACAATCTATGGTACTAAGGAAGTATGAAAACTACACTAAGGATATTGTTTTGATAGTATAGATACCTCTAAAATTACCAATCTTAGCGAATCTTAGAAGGTATACAACAAACCCATCTTCAGCTTCTTGGCAAGCAGTGTAAACATTCTCAGCATATGTTCCCCAAAGGCAGCAAGGCAGCCTTTTATCACTTAAAAAAATATTTTAAAAACGTTTAAAAATACACCGTAGATATAATAGGGTTTTAGAAAAAAAATAATGATGTACAATCAAATATTTTTACACTTACGAAATGTCTCTGAGTGTGAACTCCAACTTTTTCCTTTCTTTTCCTCCAGTACAATGAATTGTCTCAAGATCACCAAAGTCTAAAACTTGTCCAATAACATCTGAATAAACAACGTATTTTGGTTAATAAATAAAATGATTATGATTACAACAAAACTCAGACATTATATCAATATTCACATACCAATGAGGATGTTTATATCAGGTTTCCCTCTTAGTATGGTTTCAAAATCAACCAAATCGAGAAAATTTTCTTCAATCTGGAGAGTTGACGGAGTGATGGAAGTGTTGTGAACAAAATTCATTCGGTAGACATTGTTTGTGGTTCGATAAGTACGTCCAGCACCAGTCAAACCAAAGTGATCAATGTTTATCCACTTTTCAACAGGAACCTTGCTAGCCAATTGACCCATGTAAGTCTTTTTACATGAGGCATGGATTTTCGTACCCTTAAATATGATACAACAAACAGTTTATGTTAGTGTAATTCTTAAATTTTTTTATAAAATTAGAGATCAATATCGAAAATATATAAAGAATAACACACTTAGATTTGCATCCGATAGGATTAACTCCAATGAATCACCAGCAATTTTATTCCATTGTCTCCATGAGTGGAGGACTTTTACTTGTACACACCAAGCAGTCTTATGTGGTTTGATATCTTTCAAGAAGCTCATCTGCATATTAACCATGTTATTGGAATTGTTTCTTCACTGGTCTTTTTTACAAAATCGTTTTTGGTTTTGATAGAGTTGATGTTAATAGGGTTTCGAGATAGTTATAGTATGTTTGAATGTGGAATTCATCATCCTTATTAATTTTGTCTTTTCCATTCACTTTGATTTCTTCCATTTCATCGATTTTGTCCAGATCCTCCCTTTCTTCCGAAAAAGAGAAGGAAAAGGAGCTAGTAGAAAATATAAGTAGATTCGATTAGATATTTTGTTAGATAGAAATAAGGTAAATTATTATTATATACTTGGTCGAAATAATATCGATTTTGTAGAAGAAGTTATTCAAATATTTAGTGTTTTTTGGTTAGATAATAGTATATATTCTTTTCATCTCAAGTCAGATCAGATTTGGATTTCATTTACCTAAATTTAGACGTACTGGCGATAGGATCAAATCAATAAGTTCTCGGTCTAAAATGACTAAGATCACGAGATGGTTACATTAGGAAACAAGGGGTGTTTAAAAGGGAGGCTGCAGAGACACTTCAGTACACAAGACATTCTTTTCTTAAAATCAAACATCCTCTTTTCTCTTTGGTTTTATTTAGTAGTTGTGGTTTCTTTAACAATATGACGCAAGAGAGCTTGGTTTGAAAGTCTGGTGGAAACAAAAGAATGGAGGAACACTACATGACCTTGAATATTTCAGTTCCAAAATTTGATAACAAGAACCTCACTGAAATATATGCAAAGATGTTCATGGGAAGGTGCATGAACCCGAATGCACAAGATGTCAAAGCCCTTCTCATCATGATGCCTAGGATATGAAAGATGGAAGATAGGGTTTCTGGAGCTGACCTGAGTTTGGGACAGTTTCAGTTCGACTATGACCAGGAAGAGATATTGCGGAGGTGATGAAGATCCAACTATATTATTTTGACTATTGGATGTTGTCATTGGTCCAATGGGCTCAGTAGTTGATAGGAATTATCCTTCTGCAATAACCTTTTGGGTAGGATTTCTAGGAGTTCCACTACATTACTGGGCAATCCCAACTTTTGAAAGTGTTGGTGCTGAACGTGGAGATGTGAAGGAGGTGGATCTCGACAATGGCAGAGTTCAAGTCATGGTTGTTGATTTCAAGCAACTCTGCTTTGAAGCACCAGTGGAGTTTCATGGATGGGAGGAGATTTTGGTCTCCATAGGTTATGAAAGGCTATTAGGATACTTTGATCTGCCACAGTATGTTTCATGACCAGTAAAAATGTTCCACAAAGGCACAAACTGTGGATGAGGGAGAGAGGATAGATTTACGAGAAAAGGGAAGAATGAGAAAAACAACTTGAACTACAAGGGAGTTGTCATTAATGGTCCGTTAGAGAAAAGTCATTCTGAAAGGGGCAAGAGGGTGTCTCCTTGAAGAGCCTTGAAAGAGACGATGGCTCTCCTTCCCGAGTGGCCTATAAGATATTACGACGATATTTTAAACATTTTTAGATACATATTAACTAATACAAATTTGAGTCCAAAATTTTTTTAATACTTACAATGTTTAGACGGACCCCGGCATGTGGCGTCTGTCCAGAAGTATGGACCATTGGTAAATAGCCCTCAAGATCTCTCGTCATATGGGCCGGAGAGCATGAGGCGGCCACCCTGACTGAGTGAGGATTCCTCCAATACACCTTGAGGCCATCCCAAACATCAAATTGGTATGAATAATTCTAGCAGCAGCAGGTGCTAGATATACCTCCGGAGGCGGAGGCGGATGAGGAATATGCTGACGTGAAGGAGGAGCATGCATCTGTTGTGATACTCTCTTAGACTGAGACTCGGGGACAAATTCAGGTGCCAATGGAGTACCCGAACTAGATGCTGAAGGGTCCCCGGCAAGAAAAGTATCACTATAATGTGGTTTATTCTTTCTATTCCTATGAGCCATCTACAAAAACAAATAACATTCTAAAAATTAATGATATTAAAAATTCATAATCCTAAAAATTAGAAACATTTTAAAAACTAATGACATAATGGATTTCATAATCATAAAATATTTTCATTTCTTAACTAATTCAATTCTTAAACTAATTTCATTCCTAACTAATTTCCCTACACTAATTCCGCCTAAACCAATTCTCATGCCCGAGGTAGACAACTAAATGTTTGATGAAGTCAAAAAATAACAGAGAAAATTATTTTCTCCAAGTTATCCAGTAAGATCGAAATATTTTCATAAAGTTGTTTGATGACATCTTCATTTAAGATATTGGTGCTAAGATCCCTAAAAAATCTCCAATGCCTACAAATATTGTATAATAAATTAATTATATTTGTACCCAAATCATTTAATTCAATCACTTGCAAGAATTTAATTAGTTACCTACAAGTATTTCATAAACATTTGTAGGAAGCAGCTCCGCCAATGTAAATAGTAATAGTCCTTGTATAAACACATGACAATCATAATTATTCATTCCTGAAAACTTTTGCCTATGCTCAACACATCTTGAGAGATTTAAAACATACCTATTATAAAACTTAACATCATATGCCACCCATTTGAACAACGCCGCTTCGCTTCTGATTACAATCTGAAAATGGGAACCATGATTTTCCCATTGTTTTTTATATGCAACTCACCCTTAGAACAAGTTGCAGGCAAGTCCAGCCTTGAGTTTTTGTTATCTTTTGTCTTTTCTGGACATTCTGTAATGCATTGATGATTTTGTCGAAGAAATTCTTCTCTATATGCATCACATCAAGATTATGTCACATAAGTAGATCTTTCGAGTAGGGAAAGTTCTCAAAATATACTCTTCTTGTGTCAATTATGATGTGTCTCGTAACCATTAGATATATTTACAGGAATAGCCAATTACTCCCTCTGTGGACTGTTTTCTATGCATCATAATAATCAATTTCCTCTTTGATTTGTTCTCTAGATAAATATGTTAGAGTGGTGTCCCGTACAACCACTGTTGACCTGAACAATGTCTTTTTCTTCGGTACAAATGGTTTATGAGCCGAAATCACCAGCAACAATCAAACAAACACGCCTTCCGACCATACTTCATCTAAAATGCGTATGTCATTTCTATATATAATAATGACAGGATAACCTTCCATAGGTTGTCCATCGTGGTAACATATCATATGCAGAAAAGTCAATGATGGTCCACAGAAGAACAACTCGCATTGCAAAGTTTTTCTCGAAGAACAATCATACATTTACACTCTGGTTGACCACAATTCCTTCAATTCTTCTATCAAATGTTGTAGAAAAACATCAAATGACCGCTTTGGATGCTTAGGCCAGGTACTAATATACTCATGAATAGGAATCCCCTTTCCATACACATCTGTAGTGGAAGGTTGTAAGACGTCAGGATTACTGGCCAGGATGAGTATTGTCTTCCAAGCATTCCAAAAGGAATAAATTCATATGTGCAAGCCCCAAGATAAACATTTCGAATGTCGCTATCAAAATCAGGGTGTACCGAATTCAAGTGTTTCCACGCTTTTGCATATGATGGATGAATGATCTCGCCATCCTTCTGAGTATGTTTGGCATGTCATCTCATCGCTCTTGCAATTCTCTCAGATTAATATAATATTTTCAGCCTATCCATAATAGTAAGTACCACATCATTTTGGTACGATACCCTATTTTGCCCACCTTCTTGCAGTTTATTTTGTGGCTTCTTGCAGAATCGATACTCTAACATCTATGCATCTTTCCTTCAGTATATCGACACATATATATCATCTCCGAAGGTAAATCAAGACTATAAACCAGTTTCTAAATCTCATAGTAAGATTCATCATACAAGTTATCTTCTGGCATATAGTCTTTATAAAATCTAGTCCATGCATCCATACAAACTTTAAATAAACTATGATCAGTTTTGATATCCATCATCATAGCTGCCAATGACAATTTAGATAGACCTTCTCTACAACCTTCATAGATTTGTTGATTCGCAACATATAGCATTTCATGAAACTTTTAGCATTCAAGTTAGGTTCTTCTATATTATCTACTTCTATAGCAACTATTGAAGTTGTTTCTAGAAATGCATATGTAAATTATGTCATGCATCCTACCATGACATACCATTTGATCCTCATGATGGTAATTAGTTTCAATATGCAGATGATTTGATTCTTTCTATTACCAACATCTTCAAAATGACTAATACTATTAGCTTCATTTCTACCATGACTGTCTCCATGTTGAAACCAAATGTAATAATGTGGGATAAATCCTCTATTTACTAAATGTTTTCATACCGTTTCACTAAGAAATTTTTGTATTCTTGCAATTACGACAATGACATAACATCTTACTGGTTTCCTGAGTGAGTGGTGTATTTTTGTCCTTGTAGATAAATATCTTTACCCCGTTAAAAAAATCATTTGTCACCATTCCATCAGAATCTTTATGTGTATATACATCCAACTTTGTAACTCGTAGATATTACCACTAAATGTCATTTTTTCTTTGCAATCATTTTCAATTCCTTTTTTTCTTTATGGTTCTTTAGGAAGAGAGAAGTAGCATATATGTAGGAAATTTTTGAGTTTGCTAGGTGAAAATGTAACAAAAATCTTAAAACGAAGTAAATTTTACAATGACATAATGAATAGTTACGACTATAAGTGGTTTTCTAAACAACCAATCACACACACAAAAAAACATCTTTTCACCTATCATCTTACTTTGCTCGTAATTTCGTTGTTAGTAGGATGCAAAACATGAGGTTATAATATAGTCGTAATTTAACAACTACATTAAAAAAAAAGTTATCATTCCTTGTTAAAATGTTGTAACACTAAGTTAGAAAGAAATATATTTGTTGGAAAATTACGACGAATATGCATTTCATCGTAGTCTTGTAATTAGATCGATGTTATTTTACGACGACATATATTCGTCGTAAAATGTCAACATTATGCACATGTTTTCTTGTAGTGAAAGTAGTAGACATAGACTCACAACAGTGTGCTGATAGGAGGGACATATTTTTTTGGTGATAGTTCACTGAGGCAAAGATCGGTTAGGTATAACCCTTTGCGATCCACACACTCTAGACATTACTCATGAACTAACAGAAGGCGAGAAAGAAGATCCAAACTTACAGAATAAATGGGCATAGACCAAGGACGTAACCACGTGAGGGAGGAAACCCATAGGGTGCAGTAGCACCAACATGTAAGGGAAGACAAGGCGAAAAAGGTATGATTGGATCTTGTGGAATTGGAAGATGGTTTAGATTTAGTTAATGAGGTTCTGAAGACTGAGAATAGTCATATGGATGAAGATCACTAATAGTCAGAATTAGGAGATGAACTAGTTAAGTTGGATGAGGTTCTCAAGAGAACATTGAGGAAGTTGTTGAGGATCCAAAAATGACTGAGGAGAGCTCTGCTAATTTAGGAGTTATGGATAGAAAGAAAAAAGGAATAGGGGATATTGAGGATACTCAGAAGAATGAAGAAAAAAGGAATAGGGGATATTGAGGATACTGAGGAGCATGAAGAAAAAGATGAGCGTAAAAGATAAAGATGAGATGATGAAAAAGCAAGGAGTGATGAAGAAACTATTTAAACCCACCTTTTCACTGCCTGGTGGAACAACTAAAAAAAGTTTGGTTCAGGGGATGATTTATCCGAGGAAAAGAACCGTCCCTAAGGCAGTGAATCGTCCTGGAAAAGATGGCAAGGCTCAAGAAGATAAAGGTCCATCAAACCCTAAACCAGGACTCCCTGAACCATAAGTATCATGTTCATGAAGTGCAACCAAGGGAAAAATCATGTTTGCGAGGACGTTCTGTTTTCAGTTTCAGTTTTTAATATTTCCATAAATATGATTAGTAAGGATGGGAATGCGTATGAGATCTGTCTTTTACATTACTCCAATCTGAGTTTCTTTTTAAGTTTTTATCATCATTGTTGTTGGTCTTATTTTGATTTCAAGAAGAATATGAGGTTTGGTTGTGTTGTGTTTGCAACCTACACAATCATTTACTACGCTTGATGGTTTAATGGTTTATGCTTCTAAAATAGATATCGTCTTACAATGGTTCCATAGTCTAAATTTATATCCTTACAAAACATGATAATAGCCTCCTGGTTTTGAAATATAGTTATTACTATATGCAATGTAGCACAATAATTTGCACTCCTGGCTAGATTAAAAACTCATATTTTGTACATCAAACATATAGTTATGAATATAAAAAATCTTTAAGCATCCTAAACAAATATTCTATATATCTTATTAAAATAACTAGGTGAGTAACCCATGCGATATCGCACGGAAACTCATTTTAAAAATTATATTTATCACATTTTATAAAAAGACTATTTGCAATCATTTTTGATGTCTTACAAAAATATCTTGCATTCAACTATACGTAAAAACACAAAACTAATTTTCTACATCAATTATCAATATTAATAAATACCGGGTAACATCAGGTTGGGTTTGGCTAACATCAGCAACTGTTCATAAGAAATTTTAAGATGAGTGAATTAAATGGAAAATTTGTGGTCGGTCACAGTTGGATCATTAATTGTTGTCCTTGGTGTCAAAGTTACTAATATAGTAGATAAATTATTTTTTGAAAAAGTGTTTATTGTATTAGTCGATAATCAATAGTATATTTTATCAAATCTCTCTTCACAATAATAAAAGATAAAAATTCAAATAGATTAATAAACAAAATTAATTTTTAAATAATTATTCTAAAACCTACATTTTCATCCAAAAGCAAAATTTCTTGGCTCAGTGAAATGCTTTGTCTCCTTCGACTTTGTGATTCCCATATATGAATCAAGCGAGCAATAATTTGTTGCATTACTGCTTCGATTGTTTAGTACTTTGGCTGTTAAAACTTTTAAGATATTGACTTTAGAACAATGTGGCTGTTGCTTTAGTGGCTGAAACTTTTTTTTATAAAAAAATACATTCTAGAGCCTCATTTCTAACTTTTCAAAAAATCAAGCAAACGTGAACAAAAGAAAAAAGGTTAGACTTTGAGTGTATCTAGAGACTGATAGATTTTAGAAAAGCCAAAATATGATTGGTAAATTATTGGCTTTAGAAACTTTAAATAATTGTAAAGTCTTTAAAGCTTTGAAAGCTCAATCCCCAATCACAACCTAAATGTATTTTTTGAAATCTTTCTGTTTTGAGTATGAATGTCTAAAGCAAGCCATATATGAGCCTTGGGGGGGGGGGGCGGGGGAAACAAAATTAATTTCAGAATAATGATGTTGATGTTGTATTTCATGAATTCTTTTCTACTGATTTTAAATTTAACGTATAGTGAACAATGACAAAATTAGGGGGACTGTAACTTAAGTTTACAGCAATTCTAGTTTATGAGTATTATAAAAAAAAGGCAAAGTTGGTCACTTATATAATTGCTGAAGCATTGTAACTGTTTGTAAAAGGGATGCAACTGTTGATGAAATTTAAAACGGTTGCTTTGTAGCCCCTTTTGGATAACACATTATTTTAAGGCTTGTATTATCTGCACACACTCTTATTCATTTGTAGATACATATTTAATGTTTTTCAAGCTAAATTTAAGCAGTCTTTTGCATCAGTATTTTTATATTTAAAAGACATAACTTTTTGACTTAATAACTCTAAAACTACACAATAAAATATTTTAACTATTTAAAAAAACAAAAATTGCATGTTGAAAAAATAAAACCAATTTCAATTTTTTTTATAAAAAGATACAATTCTTAACATTAAATAAATGCGAAAGGTTACAAAGATTAACAACCAAACACTACAATGATTAGTCATAAGTTATAATTGTTAACACCAAAAATTTACAATAGTTCATCACCAAAGTCTACCGTTACCAATAGCTTCCACTGTTTATCGTAGTTGTAATAATTCATTACAAACACTGTCCTCACCAATAGTTTATACAATTATATAATAATATAAATATTATTAAATTACCCCAAAAATTATACAATTTTTATATTCAATAAATGTATATAAAATAGATATCTGATATTACTCCAACCATGACATCAAATAACTTTTTGGTGTAATATTGTATTTTTCATTTCCAACTATAATTCTAAATTCATACAATAAATATTATATAGTATTTAATTGCAAGTTTTTTACGTTTAATTGTAATATTATATAGTATGTATTAAACATAGATTTTGTTTTATATTGTTTGTTAATTTTGTAAAATTTTGTTCTTTACAAAAGTCATTAGTTACAATTTAAATTTTTTTAAATACTAAAAATGTGTATATCAATCTATATATTATATTAAAAAGTTAAAGACCAATATAGTACGTGTTCTACGTGTTTTCTACTCCATCTCAATCTCTATATGACTAAATTTGGTATACAATTCAATATTTTTGACCGAAATAAAGACGGTTATTGTTTCCTCTAATACATTATAAATCATAATCATGACATTATGATAATGGTCATCATCGCTATAAATTTAATTGTTTTTTTTTTGCTAATTCAAATTTGATCTTAATTTATGCAATAGAGAAAAATAGAAAAATGAAATATGCAATCATCATAACGCATTTTGGTTTCGGTTAATATAAGAAAGTTACTATACATTTATTTAAATTATCATCACTAGTTAAAAATCACACACAAAATTTTGGAGATTTACTTGAGAAACATTATTAAACAAATAATAAAAAAAAAATCTAACCAATTACACAAATTGGAAATTACTCTTATAGATTTACTTCCTTAAATTTACTTTAACTACACCTAAGCAATCACACAAGTTAAAAAATAAAAAAAAATAAATTGGTTTGCCTTTTATAAACATGCATAATATCCTTCAGTCTTTCATTATATAACATGTAATATTTATGACTATAACTTTTATCTTTCTAATATCTATAAATTAAAAGTTTTAATTTCTATTTAGTTAATTCACTCCGCGTCTTGTGCGGATACTACTTAGTTTATATCAATAAAGTAAAACACTTAGTCTTCTCATGCCATCACCTCAGTAATCATGCCTCTAGAATTTGACATGTCACTTTCGACTCTACTATATGTTGTGATTCTGTCTGGACTATTGTATCAGCTCACCTAATGTTACAAAAATAAAGTCCACCTAATGAAACTACTCCATTTGGGCTTATATTCATATATGTGTTCTAAAGTCAACCTAATATAAGACCACTGTCTTTTTCTCGTAGTTTTCTTTTCCTTTTCCTCTTTTCAGAAGCTTACACTGTAACAAAAACCATTGGAGTTAACTTCTTACTTGTAAGTCTTTACTTTAAAGCAAGCAACACACCCTCCCACTAAGTATCATTAAAAACCACTCGACCTTCCCCTAGCTTGCTTGAAATCATAATCCTATAAATACGCGTTCTCATCTTCGTTATTCACAAAAAAGCAACAAAACTTCCTACATCCTTATGTTTTACATATCATCATTCAAAAATAGCGTCTCGCTTGCTAAACTGAAACTGATCTGTGAGGATGAAACCTTGATGACCAAGTTACTCAAGTAGACAACCATCCAAAGAACTTAACTCATGTCTTAACCAGAGTCGATGTAAACTGCACTATGGTTAAGACTGCTTTTGGGACCACTTCGAGGAAACGGCTACGCTGCTGGTTATGCAATCATACAAATTGTCCTCATGTGCCACTCAAAAGAACAAGGCACGGTTTGTCTCCTCTCTGCAAACGCAATCAGGTGAGCTGTCTAGCGATCAAAAAAGAAGGCGTCTGCGTTAGGTCATGGAGCAAGCTGATCCAGGGTTTCGCTATAAAGGGAAAGGATGTGTCAAGAGAGAAATATACGGTGCATTTGATAGAGAGAGAGAAGAGAGAACTTGTAATAGCATAAACTCATTTGCTTGTTTTCTCTAGTCATAGGAATCATTAGAGTGAGTTTCAAGTGCTAGTGAAGGGCATTGAAACGGGTCACTTAAGTTTCCTATTGTAGTCTCATCTGAATATAGTGGATTTCGAGTCACCGACTCGGCCAGACGTAGCTACCCTATTTAAAGGGAGTGAACTGGATAAAGTGTTCCTGTGTGCTCCTGGTTTGCTCTATTTTATTTCTTCTTCTTGTTCACAACTCTGTTTTTTCTCAGTCCTCTGTTTTCGTTCCATCTCTTTTCTTGGTTTGTTGAGTCTTCTCCAAAGGGAAGTCGACACCTTCTGGGTTAAGGAGACTTAACAGAGTGGTATCAGAGAACAGGTTCAGTGTTCACGGCTCTGTAAAGACCCTACAACAGTGAACCATGTCTTCAGCTCGAGTAGAGGTTGAAAAGTTTGACGGACGTGGAGACTACACAATGTGAAAAGAAAAGCTCATGGCCCATCTGGATATTCTAGGCCTGAGTGTTGTTCTCAGGGAAACCGAAGACACGGTGGAGAAAGGTTCAGATCCGGAACCTACTGAAGAAGGAGAAAAAGAAGCTAAGGAAAAGCAATAAGCGTTAGAAGAGAAGAGAAGAAAAGGACAGCTCGTCGCACTATTGTACTAAGTGTTACAGACCGCGTCTTGAGGAAGATCAAGAAGGAGACAACCGCAGCGCTATGATGAGTGCACTTGACAAACTGTATATGTCCAAGGCTCTTCCTAACCGGATCTACCTCAAACAAAAGCTATATAGCTTCAAGATGTCTGAAAATCAGTCCATTGAAGGTAACATCGACAAGTTCCTTCTAATAATAACAGATTTGGAAAACACGAATGTCTTGGTATCAGAAGAAGACCAAGCCATCTTGTTTGATGTCCTTGCCTAAACCCTTCGATCAGCTAAGAGATACCTTGAAGTATGGTACTGGCAGAACCACGCTAACACTAGATGAAGTAATTGAAGCAATATACTCTAAAGAACTAGAGTTTGGTTCTATCAAGAAGAGCATCAAAGTTCAAGCTGAGGGTCTTTATGTCAAAGAAAAGACTGAGAGTAGAGGAAGGACGGATTATCTTGAAAGGAACTCCAAGTCCCAGAGGTCTAGATCTAAATCAAAGACCAAGAAAGGATGCTGGATTTGCGGTGAAGAAGGAAACTTCAAAAACTCATGTCCTAACAAGAACAAATCCCAGTCGAGATCAAAGGACTACAAAGGAGAGTCATCTGGAGGTAAAAATAATCTTGTAGAGGCTACTGGTCTCTACGTATCAGAATCTCTGTCCTCCACTGATGTACACCTAGAGGATGAATGGGATTATGGACACTGGTTGCAGCTACCATATGTGTCATCACCGAGAATGGTTTGAAGACCTAGATGAACAAGCTGGAGGCTCAGTGAGGATGGGAAATCAGTCAGTGTCAAGGGTGAGAGGGGTTGGTAACGTCAGGGTTAAGAATGAAGCAGGCTTGAATGTTCTTCTCACGAACGTACGGTATATCCCAGAAATGGACAGGAATCTCCTGTCTCTTGGAACTTTGGAGAGGGCTGGCTATCGCTTTGAGTCCGAGAATGGTGTGCTAAGTGTCAAACCGGGAGATCAGGTGCTGCTTACCGGAAGAAGGTATGATACTCTTTATCTGCTAAAATGGAGACCTTCAACTGAAGAATCTTTAGCGGTTGAGAGAAGACAAGATGATACTGTATTATGGCATAGGAGGTTAGGCCACATGAGCCAGAAGAACATGAATATCTTGCTGAAAATATGTCTTAGGATAGAAGGAAGATCTCTACTTTGGAAACTTGTGAAGATTGTATCTACGAGAGAGCTAGGAGAGTTGGGTTCAACTTAGCTCAACACGGAACAAGGGAAAAGCTTGAATATGTCCATTCGGACTTATGGGGGTGCTCCATCAGTTCCATTGTCCCTTGGTAAGTGCCATTACTTCATCTCTTTCATCGATGACTACACTCGGAAAGTGTGGGTTTACTTTCTGAAAACGAAAGATAAGGCTTTCGAGAAGTTTGTAGACTGGATAAGTTTGGTAGAGAACCAGAGTGAGAAGAAGGTTAAGACTCTCAGAACCGATAACGGTCTAGATTTTTGTAACAGGCAGTTTGACGAGTACTGTGAATCTAAGGGCATTCAAAGACATAGGACGTGTGCCTACACCCCCACAACAAAACGGGGTTGCAGAGCGCATGAACCGGACCTTAATGGAGAAGGTAAGGACCATACTCAGTGATTCTGGTCTCCCTAAGAAGTTTTGGGCAGAGGCCACTCATACTGCGACCATTCTTATAAACAAGACTCCCTCATCAGCTCTGAACTTCGACATCCTGATAAGAAGTGGGATGGCAAGACACCTGTCTACAGTTACCTGAGAAGATTTGGTTGTATTGTCTTTGTACACACCGACGATGGGAAGCTTAATCCTAGAGCTAAGAAGGATATATTTGTAGGATATCCGAGTGGAGTGAAGGGATACAAGGTGTGGTTAGTAGATGAAAGGGAGTGTGTTGTGAGCAGAAACGTCATTTTTCAAGAAAATGCGTCTTACAAGGATCTCATCATGAGAAGATAAGCTCAGCATGAGGAAGAAGATGATGGTCACACAGGCTCTTACCTGGATTTGGACCTTGAAGCGGAAGATGGCTCCATCTCAGGTGGAGAACCAATGAATGATCAAGCACCACAGCAAGTCCCAACTACAAGCTCTACTCCAGCATCTCCTCTGCAAAACAATGAAGGTTATGATCTGGAGACTGACATAAACCTGTCACCCCCTAGTTATCATTTGGCAAGAGACCGAGAACGTCGAGAAACTAGAGCTCCTCGATGGTTAAAACCCCAAATGCATTTATGATTTTATTAACTACACCTATTATCGATAGTATATGAATAAATAAAATTATTTATAGGATCAATGTATTTTGTTAGAGATGGGAGTCCGGGTACTCATTCGGGTTTAGTTCGGATCTATGCGGATTTCAGGTTTTCGAGGTTAAATATTTCAGTTTCATTTGGATATTTACAAATCTTGGTTCAGATCTTTACGAGTTCAGATCAGGTTTTGATAATCCATTTAAATTATTATTTTTAAAGAAAATCCTTATATACTTAAAATTTCTCATAATATAAAAACAAAATAATTTATTACATATAGATTTAAATAATATATACCAAAATACATAAACTTAACATAAAAATAGGTTTAGCTTGAATATTCGGATAGAGAACCAATAAATATTTCAAATACTTTTAGTATTTCGAGTATTATTTAGTTATTTTAAATATTTATTTTCGACTATTTATATATTTTTCAAGTATTTTCAAAATTTTCAAAATATCTTATATATATGGATAATTTTTAGATAGTAAATCTGAAAATAATTGATATATTTAAGTCTATATATATATATCAAATTCAGATATATTTGGATAACCAAAATATTTTTGCTTAGATCGGATTTTGTTCTGGTTCTCTAGATACCAAAGTTTGAACTCTTTCGATATTTAACCAGTTTAGTTCGTGTTTGGCACTGTTTTTTTATCAGATTTTTTTTTGCACCAATTTTTTTTTATCGAATTTGGGTCGGTTTTTCTATTCCAATTTTTGTTGTCAAAGCCTACAATTTACAATTAATATTAAATTTAAATAAATATAAATTGAATTGAAATTCTAAAGTGACGATTTTTGTAGTATCTATTAATTTTTAACACATATTCTCTATGTTTTATGAATGTATCATTCGAACATTTCCACACATATTAAGTAAAGGATTAAAATGTATTTTTATTTTTACTATGCATCTATTTGGACAATATTAATTATTATAAATCAATATATTTTGTAATTATTATTAGAGAAATTCCCTTAGATAGCATCTTTTAGTTTGTCTGTCACAAAAATAGTTTTTAAGGAAGAAAATGACCAAAATATTTTTTTTAGAAGCTAAAAAATTCATTTATATGCATTTATACCCCTAGGGTTAACTAATTTGGACTTTAGGGTTTAGAGTTAAGGGGTGGGTCTGGGGTTGGGGTTTCAAATTTCAAAAAAAATAAAAAAAATCATTTTTTTTTTAAAAGTCTATTTTGGTCATTTTTTTTTAGGGCTATTTTTGTGACAAAAACTTAAAAATAGCTATTTAAGAGAATTGTCCTTATTATTAAGTTTAAAATAGATAGAAATTGTATTGAAAATCAAAATGACACTCTTTGTATAACAAAAAAAATATCAAAATAACTCTTTTTATAAAAGAGAGAGAGAGTACTACTTTAATACCACCATCACAATCATCAAAATAGTAGAGGAAAGATCAAAGTTAACTAACAGAGCATCACTTTATACCCAAAATAAGTAAAACTATACCAAAGAAGAATCATTAAAATGTTTTTCCATATAATTGTTTACTTCATGTTTTTGTAAGGATTTTTCGTATCAAACAAAAAATACTATCTTTTTTTTTCTTGCAAAAAGTAAAGAAAAAAAAACATATTTAACTCATAGCCCGCATGTATAAATTGATAAATAAATCAATGTAGAAGTATTAACGGCGAGGCTAGTTAAATTAATAAAAGATTAATGTCAGGCAAACTTTTACGCGAAGGAAAGTGAACGAAACCACCTTTTAGTTTTCATATGAGATGGCAAATACTCGTTTTCTCATGGCAGTTGTGGACGGGAGCAAAAACTGAACTAGATCCGATCGGAGAGAGTGAGCGAGAGCACAAGGAAGAAGAGAAGAGAAGAGATGGATGACTTTTTAGACAAGTTGCCGCAGATGGATCTGATGCGCTCGGAGAAGATGACGCTAGTCCAGCTTATCATCCCCGTCGAGTCCGCTCACCGTTCCGTCACTTACCTCGGCGAACTCGGCCTCTTACAGTTCCGTGACGTGAGTGTTGTTGTGAACCTCAGATCCGCCTTCTTCTCTTTTACAAAACGATCGAATCTGTTGCTGTTTCCTTCGTAATTTCTCGGTTTAGATGATTAACAGTTAGTGGAAGATTGATATGTTTAATCTCACAATGTAGGGTGAGTAATTTTTGCATTTGATCCCTAAACTTCCACCGCGAGTGGACATGCTTAGTGATGATCTTTGAACTGATTTGAAAATTGATAAATTGGATTTAGCATTAACAAATCTCCATTTGATCAATTTACGCGTTTATACTGAATCTGATACACTCTATCTTTGTTTCCTTAACAGCTAAATGCAGATAAGAGTCCTTTTCAGCGGACATTTGCTACTCAGGTATCAAGTCAACGTTCTCTGTAATTCTACTACATTCGATTCCAGCTCTGTTGTATCTCTATTCAAGATTAATGGTGGTTATTTAACTTTGCTGTAGAAAATCTGTAAAAGATTTCTTCTTATGAGTTCATTTATTTCTGAACTATAGTCGTAGTAGATTTCGTTTTGTCTTTTTAGTAAATTAACTCCCACGCATGTATAGGTTGTTAACCAAGCAATGATTATCAATTGGATAGTGATGAATGTTCTCTTCCATATAGTCCTAGTTTTTCTTGAACAGTTTAGTTTCTAAATTTTGTTTTTGTCTTCAAGCTGAATTACTCCCAAGGGTGTCGCTTAAAGACTAGGATTGAGTGTATATGGGCTGGGCATTACTTGATTGTTGCACTGAAATATGTTTCCGTGCTACAACTTTGAAATGAAGATACTAAATCTCATGAATAGCATCTATTTTCAATGTCAATCGGTATGTGGTGAAAAATCCTCAGGCACAGAGCTTCTTTGCTTATGTTCCTCCGGGCTTTTAACAGGTAAAACGATGTGGAGAAATGTCGCGAAAGCTGCGTTTTTTCAAAGATCAAATTGATAAAGCTGGTCTAAGATGTTTACCACGCCATGAATTAGAACCGGACATTGAGCTTGGAGATTTGGAGGTAAGAAATGATTTTTTTTGTTCTCTTGCTTGATATTTTTTTTATGACATTTCCTAGTTTTCTTTGTATCTTCAATTGTTTTCTTCGGCAGAGACAACTTGCTGACCACGAGCATGAGGTACTGGAAATGAATTCAAACAGTGAAAAGCTTCGGCAGACATATAACGAACTTCTTGAATTCAAGATAGTTCTTCAAAAGGTACGTGTATTCGTCTTTCTTTCTCAGATTTATATCTAGTAATTGGAAAACGTATCGTTTTTCTTGTTTTCTCCCTCCAAACTACCTGAAAGGTTCTTGATGGATTGACAAATTATATATTACAGTAGCTGTTGTTTCGTTTTTATCCAATTTTAGTTGATCAGATGTGCGCTCATCGTCCTCTGTTTATGCTTTACTTTCTTACATATTGCTACTTGGCTACTCTTTTAGGCAAGTGGTTTCCTTGTCTCAAGTAATGCTCATGCAATTGGAGATGAAACAGAACTACATGAAAGCACCTACTCCAATAACGGTTTTATTGAGTCTGCCTCTTTACTAGAGCAGGTGATTGCATGTCAAAGTTTCCATTTTACTGCTTTATCCGGATCCGAAATTTTTTACTACTGTTATCCGGATCCAAAAATTATCTTTACTAAAACTTCAGTAATTTATTTTCAGGAAATGAGGCCCGAACCCTTGAATCAGTCAGGACTGAGATTTATTAGTGGAATCATTAACAAAGACAAACTTCTTAGATTTGAAAGAATGTTGTTTCGTGCAACAAGAGGCAATATGCTTTTCAACCAAACACCCTCTGATGAGGAGATCATGGATCCTTCAACATCGGAAATGGTGATGCTGATCTCTTATTTTCTCACAAAGCATATTCTTATCTCCGTAATAGTCATATCCTAAATCAGTGAGATGCTTATAACTAACTGGTTTTGTGCTCATAGGTGGAGAAAATTGTATTTGTGGTTTTCTTTTCTGGGGAGCAAGCAAGGACAAAAATATTGAAAATATGTGAAGCATTTGGTGCAAATTGCTATCCTGTCCCTGAGGATACAACAAAGCAGAGGCAGCTTACGAGAGAAGTAAGTTGGATATTTCAAAACTAAATCTTTATCGTTATTCAGGAAGATCTATTCCATGATATGTGTATGCGATTCTTGCAAATTGCTTTCTTCTTCATATGATTTTTGTTGTTGGCTTTTGTATCCCAAACATATGCGATTAGTTGCTGTATCACATTATGTTATTTGGAGAATTACCAATATTACTTATCCTAATCAGTAGTGCTAGTGACTGTTAGTTACTACATCACACTATACTGCTGCTAAAATATCAATGTATCTGGTGTATAGGTTTTATCCCGACTCTCTGATCTGGAAGCCACTCTAGATGCTGGAACTCGCCATCGCAATAATGCTCTTAATGCTGTTGGTTACAGCTTGACTAAATGGATGTCCACGGTAAAAAATAGCTTCTGCAGCTATTTATTATATATAGAAGTATCTTTCTGGTTAAGTACACCGGAGATTGTATGGTCCATACAGTATGGTCAAGTCATGATTTTAGCTGGCCTTTTGCTGCTAGGTTCGGAGAGAAAAAGCGGTTTATGATACTCTGAACATGCTCAATTTTGATGTAACCAAAAAGTGCCTTGTTGGTGAAGGTTGGTGCCCCACGTTTGCTAAGACCCAGGTACACTACAATGTTTTGTTCCCTTTCACATAAACTACTATTATTTCCTTGCAAGTGCAATTCATCAACAAGTATGTGCAGATTCACGAGGTCCTTCAGCGAGCCACTTCGGACAGCAATTCACAAGTGGGCGTTATATTTCATGTAATGCATGCGGTCGAATCACCTCCCACCTATTTCAGAACGAACAAACTTACTAATGCGTTCCAGGAAATTATCGATGCTTACGGGTTAGTTCCGCTATTAGCATTACCTAGCACTGTCGTATTGTTCCACGAGCATGAAAAAGCCTTATCATTTATATGCAAGTGTTTGGACCCGTGTTTCCCTCATCATGCATATATATGGTTGTAGAAGGATACCTAGCTGCTTTCTAACAAAGATGAATTTTCTTCATTCGGTATCTTCTTAATCATGTGTTGATTGCATGTGCCTTTTTTGGTTTGCTGGTCACCATCTCATGTATGTTTGACTTTATGCTTACTTGGCAGTGTTGCAAGATATCAAGAGGCAAACCCGGCAGTTTATTCAGTTGTCACATACCCCTTTTTGTTTGCGGTCATGTTTGGGGATTGGGGTCATGGTCTATGCTTGCTGGTAGGAGCGTTGTATCTTCTTGCTTGTGAAAGGAAGCTGAGTCAGCAGGTATGTTTGGCACCCAATTTATGCTGTATCAGTTGAATGAAAAACTGGTGATGATACTGGCTTCGAACATGGGTTGTTTACTTCCCAAAAATAAAGCATCAATAAGATAGAGCTTTATTTTGTTTTGGTTAGTAGCTGATTGAATGTTTATCTTTGGTGTTGAAGTGAGCTGCAGTAATAGTATGTTGCAGTTTTCTGCTCTCAGATTCTGATGTGATTTCATATGCTCTGATAGGCCTTTGGTTTTCCAAATAAGAGAGATGGTGATTTTCAGTTATTCAGAATTGGTATAGACCATATGGATAATGACATTTAGTTTTCCTTTTCACTGTAGGAAAAAGATTAACCTTAGAAAAAATAACCTTCGTGGTGTGGATACCATTGGCCTTCTGTGAAACTTTTATCCATGTGGTGTGATTTTGCTGTGTCTTATCGTTACCAGAAACTTGGAAGCTTTATGGAGATGCTCTTTGGGGGCCGCTATGTAATCTTACTGATGTCACTTTTCTCAATATATTGTGGGCTTATCTACAATGAGTTCTTCTCTGTTCCTTTCCATATCTTTGGTGGTTCAGCTTACAAATGCAGAGATACGACTTGTAGGTATGCCTGTCTGAATCTCGATCTCTCTAGTGGGGAGTCAAATCTTTTACTATTTTTCTGCTTGTTGCTGATAATACATATTAATTTTTATCCAGTGATGCTTACACGGCTGGTTTGGTCAAGTATCGTGATCCATACCCTTTTGGGGTAGATCCTAGTTGGCGTGGAAGTCGTTCAGAACTGCCTTACTTAAACTCTCTTAAGATGAAGATGTCTATTCTGCTGGGAATTGCTCAGATGAATTTGGGTCTAATATTAAGTTTTTTCAATGCTCGATTCTTTAGATCTTCATTGGACATAAGGTTTGTTCTTCGTTGTATTTTTATCTTCCCAAGCTCCTGTTTCTAGGACCACAGGGATGACTTATGTCTTTGTGATGTGCCATTAGGTATCAGTTTATCCCCCAGATGATATTTCTAAATAGCCTATTCGGTTACCTCTCACTACTCATCATCATCAAGTGGTGCACTGGTTCTCAAGCAGACTTGTATCATGTCATGATCTACATGTTTCTAAGTCCCACCGAAGAGCTTGGTGAAAATGAGTTGTTCTGGGGCCAACGTCCACTTCAGGCACGGTTTCCTCTCTTCTTTGTTAAATTCAAATCTACGTAAGCTTTTGCTCCATCGTTACTCGTCTAAACCACTCTAATCTGCAGATTCTGTTGTTGCTGATGGCATTCATTGCTGTTCCATGGATGCTTTTTCCAAAACCTTTTGCACTCAGGAAAATTCACATGGAGGTACCTCCAGTTTCACTGCATCTGTTTTATTTTAGTATTCGTTAATGGACTCTGGGCTTTATCAATGGATGGAAAACTTTCTATAGAGGTTTCAAGGTCGCACTTACGGCCTTCTTGGTACTTCTGAGGTGGATCTAGATGTAGAACCAGACTCAGCGAGAAGCCACCAGGAAGAAGAATTTAACTTCAGCGAGATTTTTGTACATCAGTTGATTCACTCCATAGAGTTTGTTCTAGGTTCAGTATCTAATACAGCATCCTACCTTCGTCTCTGGGCTCTTAGGTAAAAATCTTTACTGAACGTTTCTGCTATCTTTCCCTATCTGTTTCTAATATAGTCTCTGGGCTTAACAGTTTGGCTCACTCGGAATTGTCAACGGTCTTCTACGAGAAAGTTCTTCTTCTTGCATGGGGGTGAGTAGAGTAGTTTAACTACATATGCTTAAAACTTTAGTTTTATATCTATTGATTTCTTTGCATGTTTCTGGAAACAGGTATGAGAACATTTTGATACGGTTAATAGGTGTGGTGGTGTTTGCATTTGCAACAGCGTTTATACTTCTGATGATGGAAACGCTAAGTGCGTTTCTTCATGCTCTGCGTCTTCACTGGGTAGAATTCATGGGGAAGTTCTTCCATGGAGATGGTTACAAGTTCGTTCCGTTCTCTTTTGCTTTAATCTCAGATGACGATGAATAAAGAATCCTCCCCAGCCATTGCACATTCCATTTCCCCCCTCAAATATACCACCCAGAAAAAGAAAAAAAAAAGACTATATAGAAGAAAAATTGGCTTTTCCAAAACAGGTTATACGGTAACATCGTTTTTTACATTTTAATCTGTTAACCGAATCTTTTGAAATGGGTATTTGTAGTTAATGTCTAAAGTGGAAGATGTCTGTGTGTTTTCCCCTAAAAGCAGAACAAATTAGATCACTTTTGATTTATTTTTTATTTTTTTTAAGAAATGTATAAATATACATACATTTTTACCAAAAAAAGAGAAATGTATACATAGGCAATGATTGCTAAAGCCATAAGCTGCTCTCTATTATTCAATCAATAATTTTTATAAAAACATTTAGAAAAGCATTTACAAAATACTAATATTTTCCAAATTTATAAATTTAAATTTTATTATTCTTAATGTAAAATTATAAATTTAAATTTTATTTTGTTAGGTTTTTAGTATAAATATAAATAATTTCATATGTTATATTTTTTTAGGTTTATCAATTTTTATTTTTATATTTGTTGAATTTAAATTAGAAAAATAAATTGTATTTATTTTATATTGTATGTTTACTTTAATATGTATATACATTTGAATGTATAAATTCCAGTTTTTCATTTTAGTTAAAAATATTAAATAATAAATTAATAAGAAATTTCCTTAGATAGTCCTTTTTAGTTTGTTCTTCACAAAAATAGTTCTTAAGGAAGAAAATGACCAAAATAATTTTTTTAGAAGTTAAAATTTTTATTTATATGCATTTATACCCTTAGGGTTAACTAATTTAGACTTTAGGGTTTAGAGTTAAGGGGTGGGTTTGGAGATAGGGTTTCAAATTTCAAAAAAAAAATAAAAAAATTCAAAATTTCAAAAAAAAAAAAATATTTTTTTGGTCATTTTATTTTTCTAGGGCTATTTTTGTGACGAGAACTTAAAAAAACTATTTAAGATAATTACCTTAAATTAATTTATTAATTAATTTAATAAAGTATGAATTATATTTACATTTAAGTGATATAAAATAATTTATTAATTAACTCAAGGATACCAATAAAGTCGTTCAACAAATATATTTTTTAACGATCATATATTTTGATTAATTTTTTATATCAATTAATGAATTAAGGGGAAATTGCCAAAATTAATTTAAATGCAAAAAATATTTTTCAAATTTAATCAAATGCAAAAGTAACCCAAAAAGTTAGAGAAATTAGAACCAAACCCTTATGAAAAGACTTCTTTGAAATATTCTCATATAAAAGTTCTTAAAAATAATATATAAATTTTATAAAATATTTTTATGAAGGAAAATTTGAAATCATGTTACTATAAATATTTATTAATGATATAAATTAAGATCTAGTAAAATTGAATTGTTTTCAATATAGATGATAATGTAAATTGAGTCATCGATATTCTTTGGTTAAAGATTTAGTAACATATGTTATAGTATTGTTTGTATTTATAAGGTTAGATTTTGGAATCTTAATTTTTTTAAAAAAATTTAAAGTTGACTTATATTTTTTTATTTTTGTGTATATTAAACACTTTATAAGTTGATTCTAAGTTTAATAAAATATTTTTTTACTATTTAATTAATTATTTGATTTTAGGGTTTAGAAAACTTCTCAGAAAAATTCCAAGTATTTTAACATATAATATACTAGAAGATTTCGTGATAAGTTTTGTGAAAAGTTTTCTATTTTATTTTATGTTAGAAGACTTCTCGACAAATCTTCTAAACCAAACCGAACTTTAATATTTACTAATTTTCGATCAAGTTTTACTAAATATTTTTTTACAACAATAACTACTACTAGCTAGATGTGCCCACCGATTCGGTTGCCCAAATTGGAGGTACATAATTAACATATAACAAAGCTGAAGGAGAACTCCTAGCACCACATGCAAGTTTGTTCACCATAATGTTTTGTGCTCTTGGTATATGCTTGATCCATAAGTTGGAGAAGAATTTCTTAAATCGTCGAAACTTGTCCATGTGAGTGGTAAAAGCTGGCCAATCTTCACATATCGACACAATCTTCACTAGTTGGAAACAGTTAGTTGCAAAAACTACTTCTGTGATTTTTAAGGTTTTCATGCACTCTGTAGCACAAATCAGAGTTTCACATTCTGCATATAAGGTGATAAGCTTCGTCAAATATTTATGGCTCTCATCATACGATCTTCTGACCT
The DNA here is from genome assembly GCA_012274485.2 of Sinapis alba. NCBI lineage: Eukaryota > Viridiplantae > Streptophyta > Magnoliopsida > Brassicales > Brassicaceae > Sinapis > Sinapis alba. Next base: position 17,068 of record MU106751.1, on the reverse strand, counting down.
TGTGATGTAATACCACCCTTGACATGTAAAAAATATCTTGCTTTGTTATCCAACTCATGTCTCTCCAAACTTTGGATGATCTCCACTTGTTCTCTGGATTCATTAATATGTACTTCATTCCGTAATGCACCTTCGGCTTCTGCAGTGCGCAGGATTTCCATCGGGTCCCCATTTTTATTTTTATCAATTTTATCGTTTCTCTTCTTCCAAATGTACTACATGATTCAAGAAAAGTAATTCAAATCATATTCATGTGGTAATCTCTAAAATAAATAATTCATATTGTTATATGTCGATGGTGTTGGAAAAGCTCTATGACTAGAAGGTATTTGCGATAAAGCCCATATCTGTAAAGTTGATGAAGACTCAAAAGTAATATAATTAATTGATTCAACTTCCGCTCCACATATATTGCATTGTGTGTCACAACGTATTCTCCAAAATTGCACATTTTTATTAACTGGTAAGATACTTGGAATAATTTGCTAAATAAAATATCTTATTTTTAGAGAACATTTAAGCTTCCATACATAACCCAACATGGACTCTGTATCAGGTTCATAATACACTAACCCATGATTGGTTGTTGGATACTTTTTCTATGTTTGATATCCTCATTTAAATGAATACTTGCATGATACTGTAAAATTTCATCCATGTGTGTTTGGGCCAGAAACACGACTTATCGCCAAACTCTTAATGATTTTAATGTCATCAGAATGTATGTATGCATTAAACAAGATGTTCTACCTTTAGTAAAGGATTTTAATCCCACTTAAACATTGAATTAAAATTTATTCTATTTTAAATTAAATACAAACTTCTATTATAAAGTAATTATGAAAATAATATGGGCAATTCTCTTAAATAACTTTTTTAAGTTTTTGTCACAAAAATAGCCCTCAAAAAATAAAATGACCAAAATAGACTTTTTTCTTTTGAAAATTTGATTTTTTTTTTTTTGAAATTTGAAATCCTAACCCCAAACCCACCCCTTAACTCTAAACTCTAAAGTGCAAATTAGTTAACCCTAGGGGTATAAATGCATATAAATGAATTTTTTAGCTTCTAAAAAAACATTTTGGTCATTTTCTTCCTTAAAAACTATTTTTATGACAAACAAACTAAAATGGGCTATCTAAGGGAATTTCTCAAATAATATTATACTACTATTTATGCTTCCAAACAATAATAATTAATCTTGAGTTTAAATAATATAAAACATTCAAATAATTAATGAAAATTGAAAAAAATATATAACTTATTTTTGCAGGTTTAGAAACTACAAAATAATTTTAATTAATATTAAATCAATTAAATTAATAAAATATTTTATTTATATTTTTATAAATAAAAGTTACATTCATTTAAATTAAAAGAAACTTTCATATTTGTTGTTCTTGATGAAAAGTCTTAAGATGAAGGATTTCAATTTAGAAATTGATAAGTAACAAAATCTGTTGGAAAAATCTATATTTATATTCATAATTGTTTTTGTTGGGGCAATTTTTCAAACAAATCAAAATGATTTCTTAAAAATGTGTACAAAAATTAAGATATTATACTGTTATTTGAGAATACACTTAAGTTAAATTCTTATAATTTGATTGACTCACTAATTCACAATGGTGGCTTACCTATTAACATGTGATGTGTCTACAACTAACAACAAAAAATAAAGATTTGGTATTAACATGCATGACACACAATATTATATAAAGGAATGCAAAAGTTTGTCACTACCACATATGCATATAAAAAAGATATTAACTAAAATATACCTATTTGGGTATTCAGTTTAATCGGTTATTTTGAGTATCTTGTAACTTAAATAAAAAAAGTTTAGAATCCATTTAAAAATGAACCAAGGAAATGTTAGTTGTGTTCCGTTCAGGTAATAAAATTAGCAACTAGCTAATAGAAAAATAAATTCAGTTTGGTTTTGGTCTGATATGTTTTGATTTTGGATAATTCAATTAAAATATAAAGTAATTCAAATGGTTAGAAAATATATTGAATAAACAATTTACTTTAAATATATTGGTCTCTATTATGGGTTACTGTCACATTCTCTACAAGACCCTCTTATCTTTTCATTTTCTGAACCCGGGTTAGAATAAAAATATTTGAATAATTTGGTTTTCAAACTTTTGGGTATTTGATGAAATTATGTTTGGGTGATAAAATGAGTTATATTACATGTATGTGCTAGTTTTGGTCTAATATGGCATCCAAAAATACTAAGAGCAATTCTTGGTATTCAGTTTTTTGGTTTGGGTCTCAAAGATCTGGACCTATGTAGATTATTTTTGGTTCGATTTTAGATCATTTCTAATCAATACGTGTCTCAATTTTTTAAAAAATTTAATACCTATATTTTTAGATCGTTAATACCAAATCCAAAGATTAAAAACATTTGAATTACTAACTGTATATATACGTAATATATAATTTTGGGGTTATTCTAATATCTACTTGGATCTCGAGCATGATCTGAATCCAAATCCAAACCGAAATATAGGAATAGAAAAGTAATTAAGAAAATCTAATGTATGAAACCGTATTCGATCTAGTCCGGTTTTTGGATTTTTAGATTTAAATAAAATGTTTGAACATAATTATGAGGACAATGGGCCTATATCTTCAAAGTTATTTTAATAAATCTTTGGTTCTTTGCTTTCATGTTATCATAGTCTAACTGGAGAAGAGGCTAATCTTATAAGTTGTTCATTCCATATGTTAACGAATCTTCAATAAAAAAAAGAGGAAAATATTATTCATCTTTAGATATTAAAACAGAGATAAGGGCTACTATCAAAAAAAAAATGTAACTATCTAGTATTGAAATTGACTCATCCATGCTCAACCTTTAATATCTCATCCACTAGACTAAACAAACTTCATGGATATATATGTCCCAAAATTTTAATATTTATTAGAAGGGCTAAGGTGAATGCCTTTTTTTAAACATAGCACATGGCACGGCCATGTGTGATAGAATTTGTACATTGCTTTTATCATTAGACACATGTGGTAAATCTATCGATAAAAAATTAAGGAGGGAAGGGTCACTTCAATGATGGTCCACCATCGCAAGCTACCATAGTTGATCATTGACTTTTTATTGTTCGGAGTGCAGTATATAAATTTTGAAATAATGTAACATAAGGTTTCAAATGGATGTTGCAGGTTAAAATATAATGATCAGTAGATAATGCATATCAAGCAGAACAAATATATATATCAAACAGATTATGGCAATGAATGGGCATGCAGAACAAATGCAGATGAGACTGCACTTATTGTTCATTCATATTTTTAATTGCAGAACAAAAAATGAAAAAAAATATAAATTGATCTGCATTGATATTTGCTACTAAAAATTGTCATGTATGTATAAGGGAAGAAGGGGTTGGCGTACCACAAATCCCCAATCCATTTTTTTTTTATTTTTATTTTCTTTCTTCATTTTCAAACTAAAAAATCTTTTAAAAATTACATTCTCTTCAAATTCTCTTAAATTGATCTATTCTTTATGTATTATATTCTATAATATCTTCATATACAACTATATATATTTATTTTAGATATTTATAATTTTTATGTAATACTTATTTATGCTTTTATTTTTATATAATATAAAAATACTTAAATTTACTAAATATTCATATATAAAATTTCGAAAACTAGAAAAACATATTCACATAGTTTATTTATTTTTTATTGTTGGTGTTACTTAACATAAATACAATAGTTAATAGTTGTGTACAAAACTTAAATGTTATATTATAATATTTTTATATAAACCAGTTAATGAATTCATGCATGTAGTTGATAAATCATATATTCATATATTGATTGCACATATTTATAAATTATATATTTATTTTAATTATTATTTAATATTTTCAGATAATGAAATATTAATATAATTGATTATTTATATTTAAGAATTTCTATTTTTAGTTGAATATTTAATTTTAATCATTATTTTTTAACATTTAATAAAATATGATAATTTAGTAAGTTTATTTGATAAATAAATTTACATTTTTTTTTTTAATCATGTTGATCTGCAAGATTTGATCTGCATTTGATCTGCTTGGTCTGCATTATTAGTTTGATCCACATTTTCTAATATGCATCTCCATTCGAAAATAATGCAGTTACTATAATTAACAGTGAATATAACAGTGAATATAGCATTGTATTCTCAAATTATATATGTATCGATCACTTCCTTTACCTACAATGATATACTAAATCAAAGTGGTGATTGATGCACAGTCATCCACACTTTCTAGCTGAAAGCAAGCTTTTACCAGCAATCCAAAAGGTTTGATTTAATTATACATATTGTCAATCATTAATAGAATTTAATCTTGTAGAAATTTCAATTTTCTTGCACAAAAATGAACTCAATTCATTTATCATACTAGCTATTTACTTTTTTAACTAGCAATCTCTAATTCGCGGACGTTTCTCTCTCCTTTTTCTTTGTTCCCTCTCTAAACCTTTTGCAGAAGAAAAGTGATGAGGAGACCCCTAGGCCGGTTTCTCTCTGGCGATCCTCCGTCCATGGTTGGACACCCCTTCCGGCGTCACACTTTTCTTCTTGGTGGTTGGCCGGCTCTTAGCTCTGACGGCGCGTTATCTCCTCGAAACGGTTGTCGGATTTTTGGCTTTGTGTCTCACTTTCTCCTTTGGTGATGACCACGGCTTACCTCAGGGTCTCCCGATTGTTATGTGATCTGCGCTTCTATGAACCTCTTGTTTCTTTCAAATTCTGGTGGTGTTGGTTCGAGATCGGAAGAAGACATCAGAAACCCTATGTTTTGAAGCGGAATTTGTTTGGCCTCGACTTCAAAGTGATTCTGTTGATTCTCGGTTGAGATTCTTAGGTTACATCTTTTCGACCTTTTCTTTTGTCGATTGTAGTTCCAGAATTATTGGCTAAAGCATTTTGGTGATGGTGCTTCTCACTTTAATATCTTGTTACCGAGATACTCTTTGAACAGTGTCATGTCTCCGGTGTAGTTCTGGTGGGCGTCCGATTAGAGTGGCAGCGGTGACGATTTGGCCTTAGGACATGTGTCCCTCTTCGCCAAATGATAACGCATGGAGAAGTCGAATGGGCTCGCCGTCTTTCCTTTGGGCTTCTTGTTTTGGCTGGATTTTGTGTGTTTTGGGCTTTTTAGTCTTGTGTTTTTTAGTTCTTAAAGTCTGGGCCTTTTTGGGCCTATGTTGTTTTGTTGTTAATATTAATAAAGATGACAAAAAAAAATCTGGCAATCTCCAATTCAAACTCTCCATATATTATTATTATATATATACTACTCGGAAACTGACTAATCATATTTCAAAAAACATACACAGCCTGCTATTTAATATCCATGTTCGAATATTCTGTTGGACATTGTATTATTGTACATGATGTGCATGTGCATGATCTGTTACCTTTTTCCTATTTTTTTTTACTGTAACATACTTATATTGAAACATTATAAGATACAAAGCCGACAGAATATATGATATTCTTTGGAGATTTGGCCGGTGTAAACACTTTTCCCCGGAGACTAAGCCCTACACACAGGAAACCTTGAAGGAACTAAATCTAAAAACAGAGCATCACAAAAGCATCAAACGTTAACACCAAGAAGAAAGTTCGCACATCTCCATACAAGTCAAGGTGGAGAATAACTGAGACCTCCCATTAAAATAAGCACAACCACATAACACATAGAACCTTATGCTTCAGAACCGGTGAGAGCACACGACTACCAGTATGAAGCTAAATCAAACCGGAGACGGGCGAAGCCAACAAGACAGCTACAAGAAATCGTCAAACCTAAAGCAACGCTTGAAAGAGACCACGATCATGTCTCATAGGAAATAAAGGGAGCGCCAAGATACACACCGGACTAACCTATAACGAGAGAATACGACAGGGAAGAGGTCAAAACCGGATTAAATAAGACGACGAGCAAAGAGAGAAGAATCCGCTTCAAAGGAAGAGAACAAACGAGACCAAAGAACGCTCAATGACCACTCGCCCCAAGTGAAGAAAGTGAAACCGGAGGCTAAGACCATACCCAAAGAGATAAGAGCACAAAGAAACCATTGGGCCTTGACCAAAATAGATAGGAAAGGACCACACGCGCCTTCACCTGAGAAAACCACAGATCTACAACATTAAGGCCAGAAACCAAGAGCAGGAGGATCAGGGAGACTCCTCTGTGCCTTCACTTCCCGGATCTGGATCATCGCCATAGGACCGAGAGGAACCAGGGATAGCTCAGTCTCGATAGAGCCGTTGCTTCTAGAGACAAAACTACAGGTGAGGGGTGATAACAAAAGATAAAAACGACTAAGAGGTACAACTCCGAGGCTCGAAAACCACCGGAGGTTCGCTGGACTTGAGCAGCAATGAATGGGTTTTGTTTAAGAGAGAAGAGAGAGCAAAAGAGATGAGAGAGAGGAGTAGGACGACCTTGTTCATATTTATAATGGCATTTTTTATTTATCGCTCTAATCGAATTACTAAACTCTAGCTAATAGTGTATCAGATTAAATATTAATGATGATTTATTTCTGCTGAACCACATAAAAAGAATAGGAAGTATAAAATGAAGAGCTGTTTTTTGTTTGTCGAAAGTATGAACTATAAATTCTCAATGAAAATGATGATATCAACATGTCAAATCTGGCTGGAGGTTCCCCCACATTCGTGATTTTGCATCTTTTGTTAGCAAATTTCATTTATTTAGTTATATTATCATGAATGCTTGATTCCCTAGCTAGTGGTAGTGGTGTTATACTTAAAACACAATCAACATTGGTTGAGTATATATGAAGTTTAAGAAAGTGTACATTTTTGGACGTATTAACTTAATGTTCATGATATGATATTCTGATTTGATAGACATAAAGCAATATCTCGTTTAGACCTGGGCAAAAAAACTGGAAATGAAGAACCGAACCGGAACCGAACCGAACCGGAACCGAACCAAAATATCTGAAACTAGAATCAGACCGAAACCTTCAAATATCCGAATGGTTCCTATATTTATATATCTGAAATAACATAACCAAACCGAGAACCGAACAGATACCCGAATATAGAAAAATATTAATTATATATACATATAATATAATTAAATATATATTTATAATTTAAAAATCTATTAAAAGTATTTAAAATATTTAAAAATTAAATTATTATAAAATATACAAAAGTATCCAAAATACCCGAAAGTATCCGAATATTTTATTCGAAATATCCTAAGTAAACATAACTATCCAAAATTTTTATATGAATCATCCTAATTATTTGATATTTTGACCAAAATATCCAACATTTAGTATGAATTACCCGAACTATCTGAAATAACCGAACCGAAACCAAAACTGAATGATAACCGCATTTTTCGGGTATTTTCTTGTTCTTAGATTTACTATCCAAACCAAATCGGAAACTACTCGAACCGAATCCGAATCAAAAATAGTCAAGTAGTAAATGAATCATCTAGTCGCCTACCCGAACTATCCGATACCCAAACTATTTGAACCAAACCGATATCATCGTATGCATTATAAGTTTTGAGAATTTAAGGGTTGATTAGAATGATCTGTAGCTTTATGTTTTTGGCTGTAAAACTAAATCTGTAGATTTATTTGCTGTGAATTGTTTTGATGTAACTTTGTAAAACACTTTTTTTAGTCAGCTTTCTACAACCATTTTTTTTGTTTTGTAGAAAGTTTTTGGCTGTAGATTTTTTAAAGAAAGGAAAACTTGATTGGTTAATATATGGCTCTAGATAAAAAAAAAATGGCTGTCTAATGCATTTACAGCCACAACTAATCATTCCCTTAACTTTTTTGATCAGTTACAAAAAAAGGAAAAAAAACATATATGATCCGGAAATTTTGAATTTTCAAGATTATACATTTATCTGTGAGAGCAAAGTATCATAATTGTTGTTAACCTTATACCACCTACTCCCCATTCAACTAATTGCATTTTTTTTAGATTGTTGAAATATATTAGTTTTTATCAGCGCTTATGAAAAATGAAATATTGTATAAAGATTTAGAAAATATCAATCTCCTATATTAAAAAGAAATCTTTTTTAAGTTGTAGTTTTTTTAGCATGTTGAGGTGTCAACACTTCAGCTCTTCTCACCTTCCAAATTAAGAAGCTTACTGTCATTACATTATACACAGTGGCGGATCTAGACAGGTCTTTAGCTGGGGGCACACTATTAAAAATAACAAAAACAATTTTGAATTGGGGGCACTTTTTATGCTTATTTATTAAACTACAAACAATTTTATCAAATTAATCTAACTTATTCAAGAAAAAATAAAAAGAGTAGGGGGCACGTGACCCCATACTCATATACATACATCCGCCACTGATTATACATATGTACCAACTTTCATAATAAATCATAATATATATTAATTGAGAAGTCATTAAATTGACTTTTGCTTAAGTATCACTCATATAGAGAATTTGAAAAAAATTGTTATAATTTGATTGGTTGATGACTTTTAGTTTGTATTTATTTTAATTATTTTCAGAAAAGAAAATTAAAAATCAATTAATGTTAGTTGTCAAATAACCCAATGATATTACACATAATGATTTATATTAACTAATTAATTAGTTGATAAGAGATTATGATAATTAATTAGTTGCTTTAGAAAAAAAATCGTTATAATTTGATTGGTTGATTATTAAACCAAATCATATAAAAATAAAATAATTATATTCTGAAATTTATTATTAAACACATCCAATAATATAAATAAAAGTTTGGTAATAAAAAGGTAAATGTGAAAAAAATGCGATTTATAATCAAAATGAATTGTTAGAAAAGTAAAAGATCTCATTCAAAAATTTTATGTCTTTCAGTATTAAAAAAAGAATCATTTTATCATATTTCGAAACAAAGTATAAATTTGATATAATACATAAAATATATTAAACTAGGTGGTAGGATTTCGTGGCAAATACATAGGTATTTTTTTGTTAAAATCTATTTATTTTGAAAACAATAAAAATGTTTTAAATGATTTTATCTTTGAATTATATAAAATTTAAATTATAATTATTTTTATGAAATTTAACCTTACTCAAAACTTCATAATATTTCTATTTACAATGATGACACTTAAAGAGTTAATGTATATAATTAATGGAAAACAAATTGATAGCTTAAATTAATATATAGTAGGATATTAATGCAAAATGAATCTAAAATTATAAAACAATTACTAGACATCTTACATGTTAATATATTTACACAACTGGTTCTCATATGGTTTTAATGTATTATTTTATATTATATATAATATATTTTATGATGCTTACAGATTTTTATGTGTGTAATATATGTTTGATGTACAAAATACGATTTGTTTTAATATTTGATCTATAAAAAAAATTAAAAATAGTTTTCAGAGATGGATTTTTGGTTCACTGATTATATGATTTGTATAACTATTTAGAGAGAGAAATAAATATTTGGTAAAAAAAGTGTAAAAAAATAGGAAAACATTAGCAAAAATTTAATAAAAAGAACGAAATAACAAAAAAAAATAAGAAGAGGCCGAAGAAGATGTATAGTATGTGTTTGGAAAGTTAATGTGATAATTACATATATAATTCTACAAACATTTGTTATTACTAAATATTCATCAGTTACTTTTAGATCAAAGTTATGGAAAATTTACGATATTCTATACATATATATATATTTTCATACAATATTTATATCCGCGAATTAGTCTCCTAGTTCAAATTAAATCAGGAGAGTAAAGTTTGATGCCAATCCTAATAGAATTGAGATATGTAATGTATATATATATATATATACATGTATATATATACATATATAAAACTTTGTTGCCTACTTTGGCATATTAAGAAACAAAAGTATAGTACAATGGTTGATGATGAACAAGACGCACAAATACTAATTATGATCAGCCAGTCACAGCCACCGTCCAAGAATACTAAGAATGCAAAACGCAAGACGACAGTGGAGCGTCTTCTTCATGGAATACAAATCCAACGCTTGAGTGGTTACTGAAGTTGATGACAAAAAAGAACGGAGACGAGCTGAAGAAAATCATACAAAAGGAACTGATTGCAACCGATGTTAGCCGAGGTCACGACCGTCTCTCGATGCCTTGCAGAAACATCATTGACTTAGAATTTTTGAGCCCCACAGAACAAAGGATCATAGAAGAAGATAAGGGGAAGAAACACATGACTGGAGTTGACGCGAAACTCGTGGTTAAACTTGCGATTCTGATGTTTTAAAGAAGTTTGATGTGAATTTGGGGAGATGGAAGATGATGAAGAAGAAGAAACGAGGGAACCACACTTTTGTTTACAATTTGATTAGGTGGAAGCAAGTGGTCAAATGTGAAGTCATCGGTCTAAAGAAGAGCGATAAAATTTGCCTCTGCTCTTTCTACTCTGATGGAAAATTCTATTTTGCTCTCACTACTCTTCCTCCTCCACCTCATTCTCGGTCTAGTGATTCCAGAAATGACATACCTGAGGAGATAGGGTATGCTTCAGTGATCATTGACAAGGATAATGATGACTTGCCACCCAAGTAAGAAAAAATCTTGCTTTCGGGGTCTTTGGCTTTTCTCAAGTTTCCTTTTTGCTTAGGGCTTTTCTCAGGTTTATCTAGATCTTCATTAGCAACATTGAGACTTTTAAGTGTCCTTGCTTCTATGAACATTTGATAATATCAATGGTTTAAAGAAGTTTTGGCAATGGTTTTATTTAAATTACTATGTCTCAAAACTGAAACGTATCAAAAATAATTATAAAAAATTATATCGAAGATACAATATCATTTATACAATTTCAGATTGTAAATATACTAAAAATATATTAAATTAGGTGGTATGATTTTGTGGCAAATACATAGATATTTTCGTTAAAATTTATTTGAAAATAAATTTATAATAAAAAATGTTTTAACTGATTTTACTTTGAACTATATAAAATTTAAATCCAAAATTATTTTTATGAAATTTAACATTATTCAAAACTTCATAATATTTCTATTTACAATGATGACACCTAAAGAGTTAATGTAGACAATTAATGAAAAAACAAATTGATGACTTAAAGTAATATATAGTAGGTAAGTGTTTATAACGCTGGATCTAAAATTTAAGAGGTTATTAAGTTATACTAAACTCAAATATATTTACTATACTACTAATTCAATTTGCAGTTATATCACCCCAACTAAGTTTTATAAATTGGACTACATATTCAAATAAAATTATATTTAATGATTTTTATTGACATTTCTTCTAGGTTGCACGGAAGTTTTATGGGATGTCCGCTTTCTGCTTGGAAAGCGAAATCGGAATCAGAACCTTGTGGAAGCTTACGGAATTTCGCCTTCAAAACACTTCAAAATTATTTTATTGAAAAATACGTTGGAAGCTTACCATTTTGGAATCACATTTCCATTTTAGAAAAAAATTATTATAAATAAATAAAAATATAAAATCATGTTTTATGGTTTTTGTATAAAATTTAAAATTTAATAATACAAAAATATAAAGAGTAAAAATATTTAAATATTAAAAATAATAGTATAATTATCTTATGCACTGAATTTTTTATTAAATATATAACATATATATATAAATATAGTGTGTCAATTATTTATAAAATATTAAAAGTAATTAATTGGATAATAATTTTTATAAACTTAATTTACTTATATTTTCATAATTATTATATGAAATTGTTTAAAATATTAAAAATGAACAAATGTTTTCTTTTAATTTAATCATATGGATATACACTTCCAAAACGTACCCGCTTCCTAAATTTTAGATTTTTTTTGCTTTCACTCTTTTGTATGATTTCTTTTCGGCGTACCCGCTTCTGATTTCATGTAACATAGCATGTCCTTCATATCTCAAAATTAAAATTTGATTGTTTGATGTTTTATTTTTATTTTATTTAATTTTGATTTAGTAAAAGAAAGTAATCTAAGAACTAACTTACACCAATCATCAAACTGCCCAAACAATATTACATACAATATATAATCCAAATTTGATATGTATTTGTTTTTTTTTTTAAAAATATATATATTTAAAAACTATTAACTATACAAAATATGTATACATCCTTCATTTACAAATATTTACCATCATAAAAGTTAATGTAATATTTAATTTAAATTTTTAGACAAATCTAAATGCTGAAAAATATATTTAGTCGTATAAATTTGGATAAAAACTATAATATTATTTTAAATTTTCAAACGAAACATTCATATCCGCGAGTTTACAGGTATCTACCTATTACTACGAATTACTACATCCCCGTATATTAATCTTGGAACATTTTTAAATGACAACCTTAACATCAATCCTGATGTGTCAGTCTCACAGACAACCTCACAGCCCTTTAATAAATCTCTCTTTCTTACTAGAGTTATTAAAGAATATGCCATCGAGTGGACCAACTCATATTAATACAAGAACATTCATTAAATTGATGTTCTTAATGCACATTTAAGTAAACTGTGACCAAACCGGTTATCCTCTATTTTAGAAAATAATATTGAATGTGTCATTCGGATTATGAGTTCCATATATTGACTCATTAACAAACCGTTGTTTAAATCTTGAGCAAACCAGTTCACATGTATATGGTAAAATCATTATAATTAGTTGATTCCATATGTCCATATAATTTGATGTAAGTTCATCAAAGATTTTGGGGTTACTCACATGTGACATTGTATAACCTGTTAGAAACATTACAACACAACGATGTAAATCAATTAGAAAATAATATACGTTTCTTAAGATTTTAGTTTATCAAAGTATCCATGATCGAATCAAAGTTTAAAGAATAAGTGTTTTCTTTTAAAAACTTATGTTTTCATTTTTCTTGTTGTCATGCAAAGTCAAGGTTTAAATTGGCTATTACATGATCATGATGAATTTTAACCAACATGTAATTTGTCAAAATTATATCGTTACACCAAAAGAATTTTGGAAGTACAATAACGGTCTAGATGGTGACCAATGGAGTGGATGAGTATAACCAATTATTTATCATTTTTTTTTCAGTTTACACTATTTTTAAGAAATATTTGTTATTATGATTTTTTAATATTTATTCACATTTAAAAAATAACAGATTACATTTATTCTTTATCAAATTATGAGAGAACATAATTAATAATTTTTTTATATTTAATTATTTTCCTTTTTATTCCTTTTATTCTTATTATTTTATTATTTTAAATGATTACCATTCCTTGTCAAATTAGGAGATGAACATAAGTAATATATTTTTCTTTTTATTTTATTATTTTTATTATTTATAGTTTTAAATAAATATCTTATATTTGTTATGCCTTGCCAAGTAGGACTTTCTATAATTCATGCATTACATTTACTTTCGTACTGTAATTGAAACTTTAATAAATTTAGAAGATTCATGTATAATATATCATTACTTGAAAATTAAGGCCAAGAACATTTACTGAGCGAGATATTATTTGCCATCATAGACATGATTAAATATTGACATTCTGTTAAATGGTAGTTTAAACTTGTCATATATTTAAACAGAGATGATGTAGAGTTTTAATAATGTCATATATTTAGCCTTCTAAAAATACTAACATGGCCATATATTCCTTTTTTATTTTACATAAATGTCTGAGATGATATTGCTAATTTCCGAAACTAGCATCGTTATAGTAAATATCCAAGAGGACCAAGACTAATAACATATTTGGTTCATATGGCACGATGAAATTGTTTCAGAAATATCAAGATTACTACTCCCTCCGTTTCGTATTACTTATACCTAACCATATTTCAACCAATAGAAAAATTAAAACACAATTACCTATAAATCTTATTAATAAATTTTGCATTGAAACTCTAAAACGACACTTATTTTGAAACAGAAATTTTTCCCTACAACAACAAGTAATATGAAACGGAAGGAGTATTCAGTAATCATTTGTAATGTCAATTCACTCCAGGGTTATCAACTAGTTTAATGTTATTTAAACATAGAAAGAATAAAAAGACGTTTCCTCTTCCTTTGACACTAAACATTCGATACAATATACTCATTTTCAAAGTTGACATTTTTTGTACTTGCATTTTCTCAGGGATGTCAACCAAGAACCTAGACCGCGGACCTTGCTCGTAAAAGACTTGCTATAAGGCGGGATTGGGCCAGCATTTAGTAAGCCCGTAAAATTGTGGGTCTTGCGGGCTTGACTCTTCGCGGGATGGGCCGAAAGTGAAATATGACACATGTTAACTTGCGGGATATAGAAGACCAGGAAACCATAGTTTCCATTTCTGCCTCCACCTGAAACAACGAGAGAGAGAAGAAAGAAGGTGATTCACCTTTATGGATCTCTAGTGATGGTGGATTCAGGGTCGATGATGCTTCTGATCTCTCATGCGCCTATGATCTGCACCGGTGTAGCTTGTTCGAGCCGTCAGAAGAAGTTTGCGAAGTGCTGGAGTGATAAGAAGAAGACACAGCTTCGGCCATGGCTTCTTCATCGACAGTGGTTCTAGCCTCTCGTGTGCTCCATGCATGTCACATGTAAGGGTTGATTTTTGTTGTTTGTTGTGGAGTTTTATTGTCGGCTCTAATCAATTGTTTCATCTTCTTCTACAGATTACAGGCGCGTCTCTTTGGGAGCTTCGATCCACCACCGGAACTTCTATTCTTCTAAGATCCGCCACCAAAGCTTCTCATTCGCTGCATGCATGTTCGCCTTCTTCTCCATTTCTCCTCTTTAGTCTCTATCTTTCTCTATTTAGTTGTTTAACTTGATTCAGTCTCTGATAGGTGACAAGGAGGAGGAGGACTCATCAACACAAAAAATGGAGCTCCGGCGACAGAGATAAACTTGGGTTCTTCCATTTCGGTTTCTAAACTTCACAGATCACACATGCATGTACAAAGATAAGTTTTTCCATCTAGGCTTCTAAGTTTTTCATGTTTTATTTTGAAGTTTCTTAATTCATGTCTTGGCTTGCAGAGTATATGGATGTTTTGCATTGTGTTTTTGTCTTTGTCTCGGCTTCCAAATTTTTTTTATGCGAATGTGTTATGTCTCTATCTCGGTTAGGTACTTGTCTTAACTCAATTCAGTCTTTGTTTAGCTTAGTTTGATTTTATGCGAATATGTTATGTCTCTGTCTCAGTTAGGTTCTTAACTCGATTCGAAAATACCCACGGAAGCATACAACTTGAATCTCGTCTGAAAAATTATAATATCTAAGTGAAATTTAATTTAAATATATATATATATATATATATATATATATATATATATATATATATATATATATCCAAAAATCGATTCGTACTCGATGGGTACGTGGATGCCAATGTTTAATTGATTTTGTAAACAAATAAAATATTCTTTGTTAACTGTCTGAATTTTTGTCACGAATAAAGCAATTTTATTTAAATGTATGAATTTATCATAGTCAAATGTCGAATTATTGTAATAAATATAATTAATGAAATAGTTAAGAAAAGTAAAAAAAAATGTAAGTAAACACTTTTAAATATGTAATAGGTAAAATATTATTTTGTACTGCAATTTAAATGAAATAGATACAAGGAGAACTATGAAAAGACTAGGTGAGTAAGGCAAGGAGACTATGAAAATAAAAATAATTTGTGTTATTAGTCGTTACACTACAATAATTGGGTAAAAGATGGATTCATTGGCCCATTCATATATTTTTTTGGTAACCAAAATAAATCAGACCCTGGGAAAGACTTGGGGAGCAAGGCTACTCATCTCAGTAATATCGGTGCATTCGTTGGTAAGCAAAATAATTAAAATAAATATGACTCGGGAAAATGAGAACCATAGAAAGGAAAAAGTAGCTATGGAAAGGCTTGAGGAACAAGGCTATTCATCTTAATATTAAATGGAGTCATTATTCAACTAGAGATTTTTGCATTACCAGAAGAAAAAAAAAGCACAGTATGAGTTCTCTGCTTCTCAACCGTCTCTCTAGGCTCTGTCTGACGAAACAACCTGCGCTAGGAGTTGTAAGCAACTCTCATCTCTCTTGTCTTTTTAATTTGTTATGTAACACTTTGTTTTTATCTGATGTCGGATTTTACTCTGCAGAAGAAATACCTATGTGGCGCTCGATTCTTGTCAGAAACCTCTATTTGTCGCATCGTACGCGCTGATCATTGTCATTATAGTCCGAGGGATGAGAGTGTCAGCAAACTTGTGATTCGCAATGTTAAGCATGGTTCGGATGAAGAGGTTTTGGAAAAGATGGTGCCCACGGAGTTGATGACAGGAGCAGGAACGATAGGAGCATCACATGGCTGGGTAGCTACTTTGAAAGAGAGGGTAGTGTGTCTTCAAGACGATCTAAACCCGAGAGCTTCGGATTCAGATCCGAAGCGAATCTCACTGCCTCGTCTCGAAACGCTGCCTCATTGCCAAACCCAACTGGTAACCAACGTGGCCATGTCATCCTCTTCTCCTGAGGACGAAGACTGCATCCTGGCCGTCAAGTTCGTTGGACCTCAACTCAGCCTATGTAGGCCTGCTGAAAAGGATAAAAAGTGGGTCAACATCAGAATTGAAGACCCGGGCTTCTTCAACTCCCGAGTGATGTACTCAAAGAGAGATAAGATGTTCTCCATGCTGGATTGTGGAGGCACACACATAGGATATTGGGATCTTGAAAAACACAGATCGTGTAACTTGGCGTTTTGTTCCTACTACTATACAGAGTTTCTGCAGTCGGAGTTGCAGCAGTTGTCTAAGTGTTACAGGAGCCAACACTTGGTGGAGGCACCCACAGGTGAAACTTTTATTGTTAAGTGGTACTCAGATGTCCGGTGTTGGAAGCGTTTCATTGTGTTCAAGATACAAGAAGATGAAATTTGCTCAGCCATATCCATTACCAACATTGGAGATCTCTGTATTTTTCTCTCCTCCAAAGGAGAACCTTTCTCTGTAAAGGCTAGCTTGT